>MJUU01014367.1:55944-68738 GCA_002080025.1 Modiolus philippinarum | reverse complement strand
CTATTTCCTTTAGTTCTAGGGGATATATATTGATGGGATCCATTTTGCAAAAGATGCGTTATTAATGAAAAGAACGTCATCAATATATCTATAAGTGAGATTGAAGGATCTAGCGTCATGTAGTTTATGGTATTTCACGAGTCCCAGAAGAAATTCAATCTCGAAGGAATAAAACAAAAACAGGTCTTGGAGTAGAGGAGCACAATTCGTGCACATTGGTATACCAACTTTCTGTTGTTAAATAACACCAGCAAATGTGCCAAATATATAATAAATGAGAAAATCAAAGCATACTTCACTCCTGGTCTTCATCGTAGCAAAATTTTCCTTTAAAGATGGTTTTTGAAAAATGTTGATTTAGTACCTTATACAACATTTGATTTTGAATCGGCAGAGGCTTTTTTGTCTCTTGGATTTTAGTATATCATTAGGAAGTGTATTACTGAGTGTGGAAAAAAAGTTTTGAGAGAACGTATTTGAGAAAATGAACGGGGTTAAAGATTTTTCAATAAATTTTTCGAGTTTTCAAATATTCATATGTGATTTATGTCACTTCGAGCATTAATAGTGCCCGTCTTTCAATGAAGACAAAATCTTAGTTCAATCGGCAGTTTAGTAGTTGAACATGACCTAGCGCTTTATATTTCCTTGTATGACCTTTTGTGTAATTTGGATACTCAGTATAGGAATGGCAGGTCTCGATTGTTGTTTTTAGTTTGAATATGCAAAGAGAACATGAATGTACTGTGATTGGTAAGGCTTGCATCTTTGTCAAATGAAACTCTTTTTGTATGTAGCACTACAAAGTGAATATAGATCAGTGCCTAGTACTTAGATGAGGTAGTTGTAATAATGGGCTTTACATACAAAAACGATGTTATTAGAAGCTTTGTGTGCAGGTACAATAACATGTTTGTCATGTATTTTTATGATGATTTGCAGAAACACCTACAAGAAACGCTGGAGACTTTACTTCAATAGACGTTGCAGGTACAGAAAAGAATTAAACTGCCCTAAGTTTTTTTTTTACTTATGAATCCATGAGTATTGAACTGCACATCGAAGGGTATATACAATATATATACATTTGACAAATTCCCACACAACCATGTTAAGATTAAGCAACTTGATCAATTCCTTTATTGTTCTTCATTTTGAAGAGACGATGGGGCGTCAAAGGATAGGCAATAACTCAAACCTCAGAGTGAGTTCAAGACGGCCCTAGCATCGACCCGAGTGTGTTTTATTCGGTAGATGTCGAACACCGCTTGATCCATGTTTCTTATGGCCGCAGATGTGGTTAAAAAAATAGAAAGCAGTCCATTGTGCCGCTTCCGTTTCATACACCATGTTTTCTCATATGAAAAGAATTCGCTTAAAAATCTTTAAAATATCAATATCAGGTTCTTTTTCTTAACATTAACTTAGTAATTCTAATTTATTTATTGAATTTAAACTGTTTTGATGATATGATTTCTATATAGACAATGGTAAATCTTTTAAGAAGTCATCATCATACTCATGTTAAATGCATAATTGTTATCTACTGTCAGGCCTTAATTTGAACAGCAGTTTAATAATATGTTGAAATTGTTAAAATAGTTTTTGGCGTAATAATAAGTGCGTGGTATTGTTCTGCCTTGCAATGAACGGACCAGACGAAAATTTCATGTATACTTGAAAAAAAACAGGCTTACTCTTTTTTAGAAATGCAATTCATGGCCATAAGTCAAATATTAGTCAGTCATCAAGCGCTTGAGACAAACTTACTTTTCAAGTAATATTGACCTACCATGTCTACTGAAAAAATGCCCTGAAACAATGGCCAAGACGTAAACAGATGATTAGATCAGTGCTTCATTTGTTTGTTTCATGCCACTTGAATTATAGTATATTATAACTCCAGTATAAAAATTAAAGGATATGAAGTAAATGCACATGAGACAAAGTCTCTAAAAAACATGGCCGAAGTTATCAATGTCACAACGCTGTTACTTGAAGTTATATTTGCTCATAGTAAGTTTAAGACGGCCCCTAGCACCAGTTTGAGTGGAATTCATTTATAAATGTCGAACAACGCTACGCCAATTTATCTTTTGGTCGTGGATGCAGGATGGTCAACACACATACAAATATCTGGCAAAGTATCTTACAATCCCTGTCATCCGTTTCCCGACAAAAAGACTAAAAGAAGAGAATCAAAACATATAAAAAACCACAGGATACTCATTAAGTCAATCGGAAGAAAAGAAAAATAAAATACCGAAGTTGCTTAATAAACAGTAAATTTCGTTATGTTGTACTCGTGTTTCAAGGAGTAACCTCTCATCAGCTTCATTAGAATTAAATAATATGGAAAGCCATTGTCCAAAAGTAGTTTAAAAGAAGTACTGATTACCAATATATATCGAAATAGGAACCCAAATCCACTAGCAAGGACATCCACCGAGTGCCATACACGGATTGAAGCCTCGATATTTTAAGGGGACAGAATTTTTATAAACAGTAAATTTCTATAAAACGCAAGGTAAATGTTAAATGTCAGACAATTCTGAGTATTGATGTGATGAATACCCTCGGGGACCTCTGGTCCACCAGCAGTGGCATCGGTCCAATCGTTTTAAAATACTAAAATACCAAAGTTGCATAATAAGCAGTAAATTTCGTTCAAGGAATAACCAATCAGCAGCAGATAACTTGGCATTATAATACAGCGAGACGTGGGCCTATAAAGAGATGGCCAGAATAACATTTGAAAATAACGAAAAAATAAAATACCAAAATTTAAAGTATATTGTGCATGTTAACAGCTTTAAATCAAACAAAATACTACAAATATCGACATTTTCGAAAATTTCCGAAATGGCCATACAGCTCACGTGTTACGTATGTGTTATGGTCTCATGTTCACTTACTCCATATCCTTTCGTAAAATATAAAAAAAAAATATTCCTTGTTTTCATCTGTTTTGATATTCACCAGCCCAGTAGTCAGTACTTAAGTAAATACCAGAAAGCCGATTCTATTTGGTCGTGGATGGAACCTTACAATATCTAAATTTTTGTAAAGTTTGTTGAAAACTAAGATGTATCTCCCTCTTGTAAAGCTCTGTCCTTAGCCGATTTTGGCTTTACATTTAGATCTTATTGGTTATTTGTTCTCTCTCAGTTTTTTTTTTAACATCTTTGGGTTTATGGTCTTCCAAACGTTTAGATTTCATCTACACGAAAGAGACATAAATTGTTGAAATACGGATATGCAGAAACTAAATTTACAGTAACTTTGGTATTTAGTTATTTACTGCCACTGGGTTGATGCCTCTGCTGGCAGACTTTTAGAACCAGTACTGACCCGAGAGCCGATTCTATTTGGCACCTTGCAATATCTAAATTTTCGTAAATTTTGTTGAAAACTAAGGAGTATCTTCCTCTTGCAAAGCTCTTTCCTTAGCCGATTTTGGTTTTACATTTAGATCGTATAGGTTATTTGTTCTGTCTGTTTTTAACATTTTTGAGTTTATGGTCTACCAAAAGTTTAGATTTTATCTGCACTGAAGAGACATAAGTTGTCGAAATGCGCATATGCAGAAACTAAATTTACAGTAACTTCGGTATTTCGTTATTTTGACTAAGGTAAATTGAATCCCAATAGAAATATAACATTAGTTCCAAAGATTGTTTAGCAATAAATAGTTTTTTTTTCAAAGGGATCATCTACGTTACAATCTCCTCAGCTGTTGGAGCAATTGCCAGTGGAATCACAATGTATCTTATAATTTCTAGACTCAAAATTGCTGTTCATATCGTAAGACATGTACGTATTTGTAAATTAAAGAAATAATTTTATAACTAGATAAGATTCCCTAAAGCTCCCTTATCGCCCACTAAACCATGAGTTATATTTCTCTTTGCAACACAAATGGTGAATAAAAGGATATTGAGTAAATTCACATGACACAAAGTCTCTACAAATACAACCATGTATTTATATCTGTATATATCTATCTCATAGAAACATCAATTATTCAGTCATATTAATACTTCTGAAAGTGTCCAGTAGTTCTTATCTACTCTGTCATGTCTGTCGTATCATATTATCATAAATTGTGACACGTTTAACTAATTATAGGAAGTGAGACTTCTTTGATAAGTTTACAGCTTTATTAAAATACTTAATTTAATTAATGAATCAAGATGCTTGTGGAGAAGTGCAAGCCAATGGTTTCTTCCGTAAATGGTGATTTACAGTGTAAAATGACCCGTGTAAGATCTATGCACGCGAACCCATCTTACATGGGTAAATAGCCAGCCATAAGTGTTCATTTTTATGATAAAACAATCGTTACCATGACTTAACGTCATAAAACATCTAACGTCACAATGTGAAGTACACTCAAATGGCGAACGCTCGAGAAAAGACGAAATTTGTTACACTCATGAAAGATATCCCGATCTTTAATATGACCTTATACAAGATCCTATAACTCTTTTCTTTCTATAGCTATCAAACAAAAGTTGTGGTTGCAACCAGCATTGATAGATATTTTAAAATGAATAATGTCAATTTCAAAAATAACTATATTTTGTAATTTTCTGATTTTTTTACCCCACTTGCACGATGAAATTTTTGATAAATGCTGATTTATATGATAAGGATATGAAAAAAAATCAAAAGTATATCTATTTGAAGATAGAAATTTTATCATCCTTTCATGCATCATTGATAAAAACGAAAATAAGATTCCTTTAATAATCACTTCGTTACCTATGAAGCTCTCGCTATCTAGGTTGCTTAATATATACAAGCCTAACTGAATTTAAAAGGATACACAAAGAAACATTGAAACCATCTTCAGTACAACAGTTGTCGGGTTATTTGAACTCGCCCAAAAGGTTTGGATAGCAATACGTACATAAGATAATAGTTCCAAGTTTGCGTCTAAGAATATTTTCAATGTGTGACCTCAAACTCCTCTTTAATTGATTGATACATAATTGAAGTCCCTAAAGAAAGTGTCGAGATCTTTCCACGAGTTAAATTATTTGTTGACATAAAAAGTGTTGAATATTGGTTATAGCATTGTTTCCCACAGGAATATTTAGTTTTTCTGAAAGCTTACAGTCAGCCAACGCTTTTGAACTGTTGCAACGTGTTAAGCAATTCAATATAAAAGGTTATGAAAATGTGTTAAAAAGAAATTATTGGTTAGACCGGTTTTATGGCGCGCTAAACATATCCCTACAGGTAGAAGTGTGCGGAAAAAACATCAACAACAAAAGGTCCTAGAAAATTGATAGAATTGTTTATCCAAGTACTTCATAGCAAACGAATCTTGAATCACAGTTCGGACCGAAACTCGAAATATTAAGGCAAATTTCTTATATAAGCAATGAAAGGATATAAAGAAAGTTAACTAAGCCAAATAAAAAGTCCAAATAATTAGAATTAGTTCTCGCGGAACGAATCAACTGAAACATGCACACCTTTAGCAGGAGAAGTAGGAATATCACTCTACATGTCATAGAAATTCATAAATTGAAAAAGTCGTAAATTTAGGACTGAGGTGGCTATTTTTTGCCAATTTCGAGATGAAATTCCAAAAACAAGTCGATCAAATTATTTCCGTCGTTTTTTTTATCTCTATATCTGAAAGATATAATTATGGGATCTATTCTGCAAAATATGCGTTATTAGTGAATTAAAAAAAAAAAACAAATAAGAAAAAAAAACAAAAACAAAACAAAAAACATCAATATAGATGTAAATGAATAAATATCAAAGTTACTTTAAATTTAGTTTCTGCATATATCCATTTCGACAACTAAGTTCTTTCAGTTTAGATCAAATTAAAACATTTGGAAATCATAAACCAAAAAACAACGTCAATAAAGTTGATAGAAAACAAATAACCAACACGATCTAAATGGGAAAGTAAAAAAACCAGTTAACGGCAGAGATTTGCACGAGAGAGGTATTCCTTAGTTTCAAACAAAACTATAAGTGGTATTGAAGGGCTTCATAATTTGAAAATGTGAACGATGTTAATAAATACATTTTTTGTATAACAATATCATCAGGGGAAATGGGAGTGGAGTCATTTGGAAACGTTGGTGAATGATTTATTCTCCATAGAGTTTGACATCTCTGACAAGCTGCACAAACAGGCAGCTAGAAATACTCCACCAGTTTCACATATCAACATGGTTTTCTTTAGAAATGACGAGAAAAGGAGGACAAAGTGAGTTACATAAAAAGAATATTATTTTACGCATTGACGGGAATGCTTTTTAATTAGGAAACGCTAATCTTGTATACTGACACGGTTTCGATTGTGAACAATGCATGGGTTGTTTTTCGGCTTTGTTATCTACTGTAGAATTGATTATGGATATGGACATTCTACTCTTTTTTGAACTTATTGTTCATTTGGTGTTGATTTATTTAAATCAGTTTCAATGATCTTCTGAGCATTTTAAAGGGCTTTATTAACAAATTTTACCTGTATTTTCCAAACTTCTTTCAAATAACAATTTTTATATCTCCCCGCCTCAGAGAGGTGGGAGATATATTGTTTTTACTCGTGGGTTCCGTCACAAAATTTGTGTTCGCTTTTTTGCAAAAACCACTGCACTCACGATGTCCAAATTTTCAGGATATATCAGTTTCTATTTGATCTATGTCCATGTACTTTTATGTGTTAATTAGTCAAACTGCTAATGAGATATTTGCTAATAAAAATTGTTACTAAAAATAGTATTTGTACTGATAACAGCCTAAACAGGTAAAATTTAAAAACCAACAGACGAATAAAATCTAGTGAACAGACGAATGAAAGTTGTGTTGTGCACAGCTTAGTTAATCTATAAAAAACATACCTGTACTACAACATGTAAGTGTCCTAATTTGAAAAAGTCTGATAAATTCAAAATTAGTTCCAATTCATGATAAACCTACTACAATTACAGACATTTGGAATACTCATATACAATGTATTCCCAACCTCCACTCATCATACCGATTTAATGGGAAATTATTTATTTCTTATCTTAATTGAAGTTGTCAGTTAATAGTTTCATCTAAATATTTTTATCGTCATTGCTTCATACGACACTTTAATCAGAGATAATACTACTGAATGGTATTTATGAAATTGATACCTTAATTTCATAAAAATAATTTGACAAGATTATGTCATATTAAACATGTAAAGACATGAAAATAAAGCACATAAAAATATGTATCACTTAATCTACTCTCAGCTGACAATGGTAACTCAAACTTTTTCAATTGGGAAAAATTATCTGTGAGGGTAGTCAGGCCGGGTCATTAATTTAGTATTATAGATCATTATAAGCATGACCCCTGGAACAAATTATGTCAGGACGGGGAGATATAGTATTCGTTTGGAATATATTCCTCTAGTTCCTTTTTGTTATGATGGTATTGGTATTCTCCCAAATCTACATATTGAATATTCAGACAAAGATCCCCAGACGAAATCGATTGCAAAAAGTAATGAAATGGATAAATATTTTGAAACTTTAGTAATATAACATAGAATATATATATATAAGGGTTTGTGTCAGGGATCATGATTGATTTTGATGGTAAATCAAAAGAACTGACCTAGCACCTTTCCAGTGTTACCTTTGCTGATAAGTGACCAATCAACAAATTTTTGAAGTGCACAATGGTGATAAATGGGGGTAATGGGGGTAATAAAAAATTACCGAACAGAATTATCAAAAGCCAAAGTTCAGGAGGCAAAACAACAAAGAAGGTGGAAAACCACCGGAAAAAATGCTGAACTAAATGGTCCTTACTTGTTACAGGCATTTAAAAAAAAATTGTGGGTTACATCGGTTTTATTGCGCGCCAAATATTCCCTTCCATTCCGGTAGTTTTCGGTAGAAACTCAAACAGCATTTGCTAATGAAAGGTCGTATATAGTAAAAGGAACATGATCATCCCAGTATTAAGTAAGAATAAATCTTGAATCACTGTTCAAGTTTAAAACTTCAAATTTTACAATTTAATTAGAGATGCAAGTCGAAGAAAAAGATGTATATCAGGTGATTTCTGTTGTTTCCTTAATCTGCAGTTTTGGATGATATATTTATATGGGATCCACTTTGCAAAAGATGTGTTATCTTTCTCTTTGCCACTAAAGTTTGATTTTCCTCTACCGGATTTGACTTTACTACCGGAGTTGACATGTTCAACACGGCGGGTGTCTTATAAGAAGCAGGAGATGCTTATTCTACCGGTGCACCTGATCTCGCCCATGTTTTTTATTAGGTTCGTGTTGTTCATTTTTGTATAAGTGCGTGTCTTCATTTTCTTTTCTGTGCCGATCTCATGTTATGTCTGTTTCTTTGTTTTTCCGACGTCGCCTTTGTCCTCGGATTGTTCTTTTTAGACTGACGGTTCGGTTCTCACTTACTTTATTTATTAAAAAAACATTATCAATGCATTATATGTGAGATTAAGGAATCAAGCATTTTGTATTTAATGATCTTTTACGAATCCATGAAGAAATTCAGTCTAGTAGGAATATAAAAACAAGTCCGCGAGTAAAGAAAATTGTTTTGAACCAGCAAAGGCTTTTTGAATGATTCGTGATTTTGATTTATCATGAGCAAGCGTGGTAAAGCGTGTGTAAAATTAAATATTTTGAGATTTTGAGAGAATTTATTGCAGAAAATGAATTGGATTGAAGATTTTCCAATGAATCCTTCGAAAATTTAAGTATCTACATGCAATTTATGTCTCTTTTGGCCTGAATAGTTCACAGTATACTTGATTCCTGACAATTTCTTAGTTAATTAGACAGTTCAGTACTTGAAGAAATGAACATCCAGCAACTTTCTTTCTTTGTATTGACTTTGTGTTATTTTGGTACACTTTATAGGTGTGGCAGGTCTTGATTGTTATTTTTAGTTTGAATTTTAAGGAGGACAGGGTTGACCAGTAATTGGAAATGATTTGATCTTTGTCAATTGAATTTTTTTTTTATATTTAGCACTACCCTATGTATGGTGATCACTGCCTAGTTGTTTGATGATGCAGTTGTTTTAATGAAAATGATTTCATTTGAAGAGCTTTTTTCAGTAAATGCAGATAGGCACTTGCGGTCTTCAAAAAATAGTTTGTTTCTCGACTCCTCACGAAAGATCCAAGGTACCTTACTCAATCTGAAATGTATTCAACTTCTGGTTCTTGGTCTGTCTCTCACTTAACCCATGCTCTAGCGTAATCTTCAACTGCGCATATCACGATCTTGAAATTGCAAGTTCTCGGAATCTCAGACCATTGGACATCAACCTCCTTAGAAATTCGTTTGCAAAGATGTTAAGATCCCCGGTAAAGACATGTCGAGAGGGACTTCAAACAATAAGGGAGGCGGAACAGTCGCATGTTAGAGGGGATATGGATTTTCTTAAATTTTTGAATCCTGCAGTGCCTGTTTGTAGTTAAAAATTCACCTGATAATGGTCTTCGTAAAGAGATATGATAATTGAGGTCTGGATTAATCTTTGAGATAACGTGGGACTTTAGAACTGACCTATTTGCGCTTCAAAATATTGCTGATGTAAATAGCATCTATTCCTTTGTAGGCAAACGGAATATGAATAAATTTCCCGTTATCTTTGTGAAGATGTTCGGTTCTTACAGTTTTGAATAGACGGAAGGACGCTTCGGCAGCAATAATACTGCTTAGTCTGTGATCTGGGTAAAAATATAAACATAAGATAAAAAATATATTCCCCTTTATCGCCTTGCTTAATAAACTGCACAATTTTGACTGCATCAAAATAACGCAACAATATTGATATTTCCTTATTTACATGGTATGCAGTCAGTTGTGTGCGATTTTATCAACAGAGTACAGGTACTTGTTCACAAATATTTTTGCACAGTTACCAAACAAAGTGTTTTTGTCGATATGGTATTTTACAGACGTCATCCTGACTAAATTGGTTGCTACAATGTTTCTATCTAATATATGATACGAGTTATATTTAGATTGATTCAGAATTGAGTGATTAACATATTTCAAATTCACTGAACACAAAACATTTGACTTGCTAGTGAGACTGATTCCATATCTATACAAGGTTATGTTTCTTCCGTTTCGTCACTTGATACTGCAAGAAAATAATTTGTTATTTATTCCTTTGACAAAATATAACGACATAGAACTATAAAGGTGTAACGGTACTTATACAACTTGTCATATAGAAAATTCCGTTGCCCATTTCTGTTTAATGAATGCGCTTTTATAATACTTGACATTCTCTTCTATTTGTAGATATTTTGGTGCCTCAAATCAATTCAACAGACCAGAAGCTATAGAGGAAGAATTTGATTTCTAGGTATTGTTTCATGTGCTGTATCCTTATTTCAGACAAGTCATTGACATTGAGTGCATTGAACCTGCAATTCAGCAGTCGTTTCAATTTTCCTGTTTTTTATGTCAAATTATGAAAAGTAATATATAACTAATTCATAAAAAAAGTATGAAACAAAACAAAACAAACAAAAATAAAATAAAATAAAAATAAAAACTAAACCAAAAAATCGAAACATGAACGCGTTGTTGCATTTGCTAAATTTTGCCATGTATTGTAGGGAAATTATCACATGTATATTTATTCCATGTCCCTTGATTTGTTCATCAAATAACTAAATACCGAAGTTATTGTGAGTTTATTTTCTGCATATGCGCATTCGACAACTTATGTCTCTTCAGTGCAGATAAAAAGAAACATTTGGAGGGCCATAAACTCAAAGATGTTCAAAAACTGATAGAGAACAAACCAATATGATCTAAATGTAAAGCCAAAATCAGCTAGGGATAGAGCTGTGCATGAGGGAGATACTCCATAGTTTTCAACAAAATTTACAAAAACTTAGATATTGCAAGGTTTCAAATAGAATCGGCTTTCGGGTCAGCACCGAAGTACTGACTACTTGGCTGGTGAATGCCCTCAGGAACTAACAGCCCACCAGCAGAGGCATCGAACCAGTGGTAACAAATAACTAAATACCGAAGTTACTGTAAATTTATTCTAGTCATGTAATAATCAAAGTGTGTCAGTTTAAGGTGTCCCCGTGATATTATTTCGCCATTTTTGTACAGTACCTTTCATTACAGAAAAGTGCAATGACACACATGTGCTTTATATCTATTGCTTGATTTGCAGAACACAGAAATTATGCACGGGAGATAATTGATTTATCTCTCTTATTTCAACGGTGACCCCTATTTTTTTTTATTATTTATGTTTTATGTCTTCGGATTTTTTATCATTTATTTTTGCCATGTCTTCGGATCTCGATTTTTGTAGTCTTCGCTTCCCTTGTTCCTTCGGTATTCTACTGCCGTTGTTTTTATGTGTAAACAATACCGTATAGCGGGTAATTATCGCAGGGCTTTAATTTTCGCGTATTTTCGCGGATGGGCTCAAATCGCGAAAATAAATTTCGCGAATATTTTATGTATTCTTAGGATTTATATAGCATCATTGATAATCCGTGAAAATTTAAAACGCTTAAATTTCAGGCATACATTTTCCACTAAAATCCGCGACATTTTTCACCCGCGAAAATAATCTGCTATACGGTATAATAAGTTTAAATACTTGCAAAGTTTGAAGAAAATTTATAATAGATTTTTAAAATTATCCCCTCATGAAGTCATTTTCCCTATCATTTCCATGTTAAATCCTTAAATTTTCAATTTCAGTTTTTGCTCTTAAATAAACGGTGACACTCAACTTTTATTTTATATTTTGAACAATAATACAATTATGTTTCCACACAGATTTTTTTTCAAAAATCTATAATGGGAAATTATTACCCTGCAGACACCTTAAATCAGAAAAAAATCTTATATGAGCATAATGTTGTGATTTTCGTGCAATGCAAATATCAACTTTAAATGTATTTTCATTGTTGGTATATTTTATTATGTCTTTATTTTTATTTTCGGATAATGGGTTGAAATGACGTCTTAACAACTAGTGCCAAATATCTTTAGATATTCGTTCCCCCAACAATGAAATAAACTAGTAACCAAATATATACATAATGTCGGGNAATTTCAGTTTTTGCTCTTAAATAAACGGTGACACTCAACTTTTATTTTATATTTTGAACAATAATACAATTATGTTTCTACACAGAATTTTTTTCAAAATTCTATAATAGGAAATTATTACCCTGCAGACACCTTAAATCAGAAAAAAAAAATCTTATATGAGCATAATGTTGTGATTTTCGTGCAATGTAAATATCAACTTTAAATGTATTTTCATTGTAGGTATATTTTATTATGTCTTTATTTTTATTTTCGGATAATGGGTTGAAATGATGTCTTAACAACTTGTGCCAAATATCTTTAGATATTCGTTCCTCCAACAATGAAATAAACTAACCAAATATATACATAATGTCGGGTTTTCATAATTTGATAATTTATGAAAATACTATTTTTACTTCTCATGTTGTGGATTAAACTGTTTCACAAATATATTGAAATAAAACAAATGTATGTCACTTTTCATGACATTTTTATACATATTTAGTAACGTTGATTGTATATAATTTGATTTTCATGTATTATCTGAAGTAACTTTATGCAATTTAACTTCGGTTATTAATTATTTGTATATTTAGTATTATAATACGTTTTCAAAAGCAATGGAGTGACCAAAATGTATTATTTATAGTTTGGAAAACAATCAATCAATCAAAAAACAAAAACCAAAAAAAAAAAACAACAAAAAAAA
>MJUU01014367.1:22635-55937 GCA_002080025.1 Modiolus philippinarum | reverse complement strand
TTTTTTCAGTTCCCATGGCAACGGCATCTATTTTTTAAATTCTGAGGCTGAAAATCATTTATACAACTGCTAGGCAACCTTCCGGTAAAATTTCATCAAATTTTGAGCACTTTAAATTTTCCTGCCTTTTTTTCATTTCCATGGTAACGGCAGCTATTTTGAAAATTCTGAGGCCGAAAATTATTTATACACATGCTAGGCAACCTTCCTGTAAAAAAAAATCATCCAATCCTCAGCACTTTTAATTTTCCCCTTTTTTCCGTTTACAATTTTCCGGCCTTTTTTCCGTTTCCATAGCAACGGCAGCCATTTTGAAAAATCTGAAGCTGAAAATTGTTTATACACCTGCTAGGCAACTTTCCAGTAAAATTTCATCCAATTCTGAGCACTTAAACTGTCCCGCCTTTTTTCGGTTTCCATGGCAACGGCAGCCATTTTCCCGCCCTTTTCCGTTTCTATGGCAACGGCAGCCATTTTGGAAATTCTGAGGCTGAAAATCATTTATACACATACTAGGCAACATTCCTGTAAAATTTCATCCAATTCTGAGCACTTTTAATTTCCCGCCCTTTTTCCGTTTGCATGGCAACGGCGGCCATTTAGAAATTCTGAAAGTTGCGTGCACATCTACTCATAGAGGAAATCATTCCTGTGAAGATTCATGAAGTTTGGTCAAAAGGTAGCCGAGTAATGGGCTGGACAAGAATTGAGCGGAAGAAAGAAAGAAGAAAAAAATAATAGGAAACGGAGCAAACACAATATGTCTCCCAAACTTCGTTTGGGGGACATAATAAGTAGATCATAAAGAGAAGCAGATTAAGAAATTATTTTTTTTTATAAAAACAATGTTTATTTTATTATTGTGTTTTTACCATATATAGTATTGAATATTCCTTTAAACCCATTGCATGACATTGAAAGAAGAAGAAGAAATTATACCATTCATGTCCATATAATAGTTTAATGTTCCTGTATTTTTATTATTATTACGTTTGTAATGTTCATTTTTCTCCAAATCCTTTATGCAAAATGGAGTTGAAAGGTATAAATCAGCGCCACAACAAAGCAGAGGAAAGTTAATCAGAATAAAATTATCAAGTATAACCGGAGATGCACTTAGTCTAGAAAACGTCGAAAAGAAGTATTTACAGGAAGGAAAACCTGAAAGCAAATAATGCAACAATTAAGAACTTATATACTATTACAGTTCACATTGTATGTAAACAATGTACATCCATTTTTATTTGATAAATATAAATTGAAGTGTGCAGTATTTTATATGGTGTGCGAAGAATCATACAGGTTTCATAAAAATAATCTTCTGAATTGGCAAACTACATAATGTTATTGGAAGGAAATGAAGGAACACTTGGAAATCTATAATTTAAGCAATGTTTGCCTCCACGGCTAGGTAGGGACCAAATGTTGCAAACATATTTTTTCAACATACCGACATTCTTCGTATCAATTTGAAGAAGGTTTTGTTAGATACTAAGGAGTATCTCCATCTTAGCATAGCTCTGTCCTAAGCTGATTTTGGCTTGCTTTCTATTTAGATCCCATTGGTATGATTTTGGTTTTCTATTTAAATCATATTCCAAATGTTGGTTTTATCTGCACTGATGAGACATAAATTGTCGAAATGCGCATATGCAGAAAATAAATTAACAGTAACTGAGGAGAAGAGACAAAATTTAAATAAACAATAACTTCGGTATTTTGTTATTAATTAAATTTTGTTGCAAATTCTTCATGTCTATGTATTTAAAAAAACTTTGCTGCTTATGTTTAATTAAATTAAAATTCAAAAAATTTTAGGCACTCTGATTACTTTGTACATGGAGCTCTTGAAACCTATCGAGGTATGGGATGGCACAAGAAAATAATATGCCGTACCTCGATAGGTTTCAAGGGCTCTATGTACAAAGCTAACCGGGTGTGTTCAAAGGATGGAATTAGTCTATAACCCAGTTTGTGCATGGTAATCTGGTCATGATACGAAAGCCTTGCTGTGAACCATTTTACACAAACTGTGTGTAGAGAATGACTACGCTCCATGCAGTATAAAGACCCTTTCTTTATTTCTCGATAAAGAGCAAGGGGCAACAAAGAAGGCTGCATTTTCTGACCCTTCCCATTTCCCGCCTTTTCAAGTACCAATAAAAATTCGTTTATCCGGTTTTTCAATCCACCCTCGTTTTTTTTTCCTTTACAAATTTGCGAATTTATTAACTCCTTTTCGTCCTGCGCTATAGTTAAAATACTATTCACTGGACGGAAACTCTCAAGGAACTAAAGTTATTGAGAAAATAACCAAAGAACATCAATTTCATTAAATCACAACAAACCTCCCCTCACTGTGTCATTAAAGTGAAATATAAAATTTCAATAATAAGATTATATTGCTTACTTGAGGTCAATTTCTTTTCTATACTCCTAGTGTATAAATTGGACATTGAACTACGAAGTCAATCTGTAATCTTTATAAGATGAAATTATTTTTATATATCAATAATGTTTTGTGCATACAAGTCCAAGAAAAAAAAAGAAAAACAGGACAAAGGGAGTAGGTCATATCGCTGACAAATTGTAAACTTTAGATTTCTAAAGGATTCATCTTTTGTTCATCTTTGACACAATTTTACATATAATTGTCAAGTCTGTTATATTCAGCATTACAGTTATTTTTCTTTCTACATTGAATATATCATTTAAATATGTACCCCTTTGAGGCCTGTACCATGCTTATTAATCTAGTATGTTCAGTTATAATATTTTTTATCAAAAATAACACATTGCAGTTTTTTATTTAATAACATATCGGAGTATCGATCAATTATTAATAATTAATGATTATTGGAAGATGAAAAGAATAAAATACGTCCTCGAAGAGTGATACAAAGTTTAAAAAAATAGTAAAGTAAAATGAAGTCACATAACGGTTTGAATCAAACCACAAAACATGCATAAATTACAAATCCAAATATATGTAAAATTTATGTTTGTACCCTTGCACAAGAGCACTTTTTGGTAGACCGTTGTATTGATGTCTGTTTCTTATGAATGTGGTCAATTATCACATTATAAAGGTCTATGGCCGAGGACGTCCTGATCAAGACGTTAACGGTTTTTACTATAAAATGCAAATGTAAATTAACATACTCTTTTCAAAAAAATTTTTAAAGGTTTCCACAAACCATATATTACCAAAATATTCATTTGCATATTAGCTCTCCCATTGGATTAGTGTTAGCTATTATCATATATCGTCCGTAGTCTTTAAAGTTTATATATTTGATCGTCTCTTGTGAAACTGCTACAGCAAATTTCATCAAAATTTACAGAAATTATTTAAAACGGTCCTTTACAATATTTGCAACAGTTTGAACTAACAGTCTGGATAAAAGAAAAGCGCAAAAAAACATCCTAAACAAAGCAAAGTTGAATTGGTAAAATCATATTTTCATCATCTCTGAATTTCGTAAAGCAAATTTAACAAACGTTTCAAGAAATAATGAATTAGGGAGGATCTTTACACAAAATTTCTATTTTGTTTTCATTTTGTTATGATCCAATAAATGCATGGATACCAGCACGGAAATTCGAATAAAATTGAACACTTTCAGAAAATGTAAGTTGCATCATCTGCTCTGAATTTTTTGAAGCAGATTTAAGCAAACAGTACTGTAATGATGTATGGAAGATCCTTGACAATAATTACTCAGTTCGTTCGAGTCTGACGAAAAACTCTGTAACAAGCGCAGAGCTAAGTAATAAGTTTGACCCCATGATAAAATTATATTGAGTTCATCTCGACTGAAATCACTGAAAAAATATACAAATCTTACATTGTACAATATTGATGTATCAAGTTGACCAAGTACACAAAGTTCCCCTTACCGATCTTATAAATAACATAGCTACCAGTTGATAACATATTTCACATAAGACCTATGTTAAAAATATTATTTTCATATCCCGCTTTATACACGCCATAACTATTGAATAGAAAAATATGAAAGGATATGGAGTGAATGTACATGTGACAAAAACGCACAAGATACATAGAAAACTTAAGTTTATCAAGGACAGGGCTTTTATTCCTGTCTACATCTTGATGTCGAATGAGGGTCTAACAATATTCACCCCTCAAGCATATTTAACCAAAGTGTACTGAAATGATTTAAAGGGGATCATTTAGAGATATTGCTCATTTAAACAAGCATGGTTACATTGGGGAATTCTAACAAATATTGCTCCAAATTGGAAAACGTCTTTTTTTGATCAACTGCTCTAAAGCATTGAAGCTTAACCTTAATACAACAGAATTCATTGATAAATATGTGATCAGCTTCTGATGCAACTCAATAAGAATGACATGTGTAGTGAATGTTGGTGACCTGGGTGGACTTAAAGAGTATTGCATTAGGTTTGTAAATATGTAGCTATTGAGCTCATTGAAAAGTTGAAATGATTTGTATATAGTCATCACAAACTAAGTAATTGAGATCCTAGTTGTTGTAAATAATGTTACTGATAGTTTCAGTTTCAAATAAAATATTTTTAACTAAGTATTGTGTGTTTTACAACGTTTCAAGTACAAAAAGTACCGCAGTTGCATAAAAACAGTAAATTTCATTATGCTGTACACGTGTTTAAAGGAGTAACCTCTAATCAGCAGCTTTAAAATCCATTAATATGGAAAGCCATAATCTAAAAGAAGTACTCGTTTCCAAAAAAAAATCCAAATAGGAAGCCAAATCCAGTACCAAGAACATCTACCATACGATTTTACTTTGGTCATTTATGTTAATTTGTGGCCATTAAACAACATATATTTTTATTTTCTTATTTTGGCCCTCTTTTATTTTCATCAAAAATTGTGTTAAGATTAAATTAACATGTCCTGTAACGCTGGTTATGTGTCGTCCTGCAAACTCATTTGAGTCGAGGGTTATAAACAGTCATACAACGTAATAAATGGTTATCTTTTTCCACCATTCGCACTTATTGTAGGCATCATTTCACATATGGAGTTATGTCCAAGAGAAGAGTTTGTATACCAATATAAAGAATTATCAATTGTTGACGGTTTTTGGAAGAAAAAACGAGCACACATCATGTGCATGGTTAACTCGCAAAATTCAAAATGCACAGTACACATACATTAGATATTCAACATTTGCACTGAAGAGTTATAAGTTATCAAATGATCATTACAGAAGCTCAAATTTAGAGCTATTGTTGTATTTACTAGAACATGTAGTAACATATAATAGTTGCATTCATTAGGATGTGATCTGCTTGTTTCATATACCTGTACTTCATTTATATTCCTTTAATGTGTTATTTTTGGTCTCTTATTTTGCATCTATGATTTTAATTTCGTCGATTTTAATCATGCTTACTTTTTTATTGTTTTATCTTTTATAGTAACATTGATTCTGTATTTGATGCATGCAGCTGCACTTTTTTATTCAGTGCTTTATATTTAAAACATAATCAACATGCCTTTCCTGGCATACATTCTACGCTGAGCACTATTGGTATAATTTTGATGGTTTTTAGGATCCATCATAAAGATGTCCTTCTTTATCTGTGGTAGCGGAACAGTCCGATGCTTAGTTCATGAAAATTCTCTTTCCCTTTCGCCAAAAAAGAGCATATTGTCTACAAACACTTCCGGTTTCATTTTAATGCGGTTAGTATTGTCAAAGTAATCGTACATTTTGTGCAAATCTGATTCTTCAATGGAGGATAGTGAGTTACTGCCCCCTTTCCCTCGCGTTTCATATCTTTGGCCACAACAGAAAAATCCTTTAAGAGACTTGGAAACCACGATCATTTGTAATGTCATAGTTCTAACTAACCACCAAGTGTCCGTTGATTCGGTATATCAAACTGTATAAACTAGATTTTTGATACTTTGATTGCCCCATTCGTAGCTCTTATAGTATTTTTAGCATCCTTTTGGATTAAAATTCGTTTCAGTTTCTCTTGATCAACAGAACCGAATCGACGATCGTCTGTCTGCTCGTTGCTGGACATTTGTTTTCTATTATGATGTTTTAATTGGCCGAAAACTGAAAATATTGTCGTTTTGATTGGTTTATATAAATAAACTATTTCTTGAATCTCGCCATTTATTTTTACTGCCAGTTATCTGGATTCAATTTTAGGATATTGCAGGGTGACATAACATTCCAGCGGACACTTTAAACAATTATAACCCATTTCAGGTTGCTCTCACGCTAAGTCATTACTTTTCACTTTTATACCAATCAGAGATAAAACAAAAATAGTCATATAATTATGCAATTTGCAAGTAGAAGCGACATACTAATTTTTTCAAATTATAATCTTGTATATTTAGTCATTAAATAAATTGAAATTCTTTCAGATCTTTCCATCAGTACATTTTCAATGCTTTTGTGGTGAAATAATTTATATATAAGCTTGAGAATTCATTTGTTAATTCAGATAGTTTTGCATGACATTTTCCACGTATCGGCTCGTCCTAATTTTCTGTGAACTTTGGATAGAAAATACCAAAGTTACTGTAAATTTAGATGGCCTTTTCGACAATTTTCTCTTCAGCGCAAATGAAATGAAAAAAATGAAGGGCTTTTTGTTTACTGTCCGTTTGGAATAGGTAGCCCTTCGCATACAAGTTACGTATATATTGTTTTCGTTTTCAGTCTCTATTTGAGAACTATGTGTATAGCAAAATGCATGTTAAATGCACCACTGTTAACATTGTGCTTATACTGCTTATCAAAACGGATTGGAATCTTGTTTTAATACAACTTATGTCACTGCTCTTCACTGTTGCTTGACCCTATATTGCCATTGTTTACAGGGATTATCAACAGAATTCCTAACTTAACATTTTCACTGCGACATAATTCCTTCAACTGAATTATGTAAAACAATTATGGCTTTGTATTCCTGTACTAACGTGCAATAATTGAATTGATTTAAAATATTATTGCAGTGCGGAATGTTTTTTTTTTGTATTTATATGACTTTGTGTCGTTTAATTTTAACATGAAGATTGATTAATTCGTTGCAGTTAAAGTCTGGTGAGCAACATTTCAGTTATACCAGGACGACAACAAGTTTATCAAGTTAAACAAACAAAGAGAGAAAGCAAATTGTTGGAAGGGACCTTTCGTTCCTCGAGTATTGACTGCCACTGGAAAATTGGGAGAAATGGGTAGGAGCAGGACATGTTTCCATCCTTCACTGCCTCAAATTGAGCAGGGCAGGAAATTTTCCATCCTTAACAGCCTCAAAATATCCAAGTGTTCTAAATGTTACATGAAGCGTGGCGTATTTAAGGCTCTGCATATAATAACCCACTTCCTTGCATAGACAGGGCATTTTCCGAACCCCCATTTGGAAAGCGCTTTGTCGACTTTATAGACAGAGCCCCTGGAACCGAATCAGGTTCCGGGGACTATATATACCTATCTGCTATCACTCTGTTTTGATAACTTATATCAGGTAGGTTGTTGTCTTCTTTGAAATATGAATAGTATGATAATATTCATACTTTTCCATTTGCCGTACCCCAAAATCATTTTAGGTATTGTATCGTTATTTTATAATGAATTTACAGGTATAAAGTTTGAAGAATCTTCTTCTAAGGGCAAGCTGATTCTAATAATTTACTGTCACAAATATCTGTTTGCGATATAAAATATGTACCTCGCCAGATTAAATTAACTCGAGCCTTTTCGAAAAACAGAAATGTTATACAAAGCAAGTATTTTTCATTAGCTAAGTAGAAGCTATATTCTTTTTTAACATTACAAGACATTGTTTCGTACGCTTTGGCTTTATATTGAAAAAAAATGCGGCCATGTCATTGATGGATGAAGTAACAGGAACTAAATGGGGGTAATAACAAAATTACCGAACAGAATTGTCAAAAGCCAAAGTCTCTGAGGCAAAGAGACAAAGCAAGTGAAACCACCGGAAAAGATATCGACCGCAATGGTCCTGAATTGGTAAGGCATTTCAAAAGAAATGGTTGGTTAAACCGGTATTTTGGCGGGCCAAACCTCCCCGTCCATTGCGGTAGTATCCGGTAATAAATGATTAACAACGGTTGTAAGACAGTGAAATCATCATCCCAATACCCAAGTAAAAATGAGATTGTGAGAGATCTATTGGGTAGCTAAATGGTAAATGTCATCTTCTAACCCTATGACAAAAGCAGTTAAATTCCATAGTGCATGTTACTTCTCTAAGTATCAAACAAGACCAAGGTGAAAATTTGAAAAAAAAAACATATATTTATCTCTTTGTACAAAGCCAACACTAAAAATAACAGTTGATATATAACACACAAAAAAAAAATCAGCGACAAAAAACTGTGAACTGCAATGGTTCTGACTTGGTACAGGCATTTCAAAGAAATGGTCGTTTAAACCAATTTTATGCCATGCAAAACCTACTGTCCGGTTTCAATTCAAAAGAAATTGCTATTGAAAGGTCGTTGACAGGTAAAAGAAATAATCATCATAATCACAAAATATGTTCTTTCCTGTCAAGTAGGTGGAAACAAATGATAGTTTCATGTCTGTATATGCTTTATGCTTTAGTATACAAGAATGTGAATGCTTATCATAGCCAGTGAATCGTGAAAGTGGACCTAATGCTTTTTAGAATTTTAAGGTTCCAACAGAGTAAAAATCTGTGGCAAAAATCCAATTTGTCTGCATTGGTTTGCGGCTAAGCTTTCAAAGTTTATGTCTTTTCTTATTCCGCTTAGACGGAGTATTCCCCTGTCCACAACACACAGACTCGCCCGGCTACCCCTGTAGATGCAGCATCCAAAGATAATCATGATGCCGAAATATATGTTCGGGGAATGTTTCTTCTAATTTAATACAATCAAGTATCCCAAATTAATGTGGAGAAGATTGATTGATTGATTAGTTAGAGTTTAACGTCCAATGAGAAATATTTCAGCTATATCAGGACGAGAAAAAGTTAATCAATTAAAAAAAATACGCAAGAGAAGAAAGAAACAAAGGTGGAAGGGACAACCGGGACAACGAGTTTTGATTGCCACTGGAAAAGGGGAGAAATAGGTACGGGCAGGAAATTAAACCTTCTATACGAGTCCAAGTAACTCTGCTATCTTTAGACAATATAGAAAAACAGGAGATAATTTGTGAGGCGTTGTGTCCAAAACATGATTATCCTCATAACGTTTTTGTTTCAAAACGTTATTATTATTACAGATTTTCCAACGAATAAATATTACTTGTAAACCTGTGTAAACACCGTAAAATGCCATGTAAAAAATTTTACCTTAAAATAGCTGTTGTTAAGTAGGTTGATATTTAAGGTGGAATTCTAAGACAAATCTTCAGAAATGTCATATAAACTTTCCTTGAAATATACAACTTTTAAGAAAAGCAATTTGTTCAGAGAAAAACAGCAAGGTGGTTTTTTAAGATCTCAAAAAAACTTTTTCTAGTGAAAATAATAATAACAATAATGAACTTTTTGGTTATTGCATTAAGCATAACTTATCAAAACCGAAGAAAAGTGTATGTAAGCTTCTTTGCAAATATTTTGTTTCGATACTTCAAAACAATACCGAATGAGGTTAAATTTGTAAACATTCTGACACCATGAAATATTTTGAACTTCGATGTAAAATAAAACCAACCAAAAAAACTTCACAATTTTGGTGTATCCAAGGTATTGAATAATTCTTCAATTCTTTTTAGATCCTATTGGTAATTTGTTCTCTATCAGCTTTTATACATATTTCGATTTATTGTTTTCCAAATGTTTTGATTTGATCTGAGCTGAAGAGACGTAAGTTATCGAAATGCGCATATGCAGAAATTCAATTCACAAACACTTCGGTATTTTGTTATTTATTTCAACTGGACCGATGCCATTGTTCCCCGAAGGTATTCACCAACCCAGTAGCCAGTACTTCGATGCTGGTCCGAGAACCGATTCTTTGAAAAACTTGCATATCTAAATTAACGAAAATAATGTTTAAACCGAAGGAGTATCTCCCTCAAGCATAGCTCTGTCCTTAGATGATTTGGGCTTTCCTTTTTAGATGTTATTGGTAATTTGTTCTCTATCACCTTTTATACTTATTTCGATTTATTGTTTTCCAAATGTTTTGATTTGATCTGCACTGAAGAGACATAAGTTGTCGAAATGCGCATATGCAGAAATAAAATTCACAGTTACTTCGGTATTTTGTTATTCTGTTAGTTCAATCGAAAATGAAAACTTGGAAAAAAGTTTTATAATTTCGTCTCATTAAATATTTATCTCTTTTAAACTTTAACATTTAGCAAACTGTATTAGATTAGAATGTTATTTAAAATTACGCCACATTTTTTATCAATCACAATTATAGTCGCAAGCTCTACACGGTTTGACATGACAAAAATAAACCTGGTCTTTACATGCAATAAGTCCCTGTGAAGGTTTAATTATAAACAGATTTGTTTTTTTCAAGTGTTAGAATTTTTGCACTTTATGACCGATTCCAAATATACACCGGCAATTGGTATTGCTAGGAATGATCCCCAATGTGTACCATTCCTTAAATCGGAGGTCAAAGTCTATATATCCGTCTAGTACTCTGCAGCAAATATCCCAATCCTTTTCACAAAATGTTTGATCAGCGATCATTAAGGCGTAAAAGCACTTTAAGAAACAATTGTCAATTAAACAATTTTAATATTTTGCTTCTCATCTACACAAATAATCGTTTCTAAACATGAATTGGAATACTTCTTTATTATACAAAATATTGACTATACAAAATATTGACTACATCATGGTTCTTTAAGCATTTGAGCGTAAGCTGATTGCCGTTTATTGATATTTTTCACAAAATTTTAGAAAGACCTAAAATCTTATTGTTCAATTGATTTAATCATCTTTTAAAAACCTTAGATTATTGATCTTCCACGTTTGCTTTAATCTGCACTCAAGAGTTGTCGAAATTGCCATTTGCAGAAACAAAATTTACGATAAATATATCGTATTTATACTATGTTACAATGTTCGCATATACTTATTAAGAGTAAATCAATTCTGTTTTTATAATATAATTTCATGATACCAATACAGCTATTATTTGACCAATCACAGAGCAGATCAAATCCATCTGAAGTCGGAAAAATTAATAATAGAACCTCAGAAAAAACGACTATAAGTCATGGTTCCCTGTCAAGAAACAACATTGCTTGTGATTACAATACAAATCATCAGATGATTTTTTGTATGGTTAATTATTTTTATTAGTCATGTCATTTTTATTTCAGAAAATATGTCTTGCACATGCGTAATCCAGCAACAATCTGAAGCAGTTGTACTCTGTAGCCTTGTTGCTTGTTTTATTTTCCCATTGCCTTTCAACAAGTGTAAAAGTTTGAACGACTCTGCCCTGCAAAATATAATAAGTTGTACTATGATTTAACTAAGAGTATATCATTTCTTCCGTAAATTGTGGTTTACGGTGAAAGACGACCCATGTAAGATTGACGCACGCGACCTTGTCTCCAATCTGGGGTAAATGATACAACAATCGTAGCCATGACTAAACGTCATAACACACCTGACTTGACAAAATAAGGTACACTCAAATGGCGACGACGTTACTCCCACAGTATAGGTTTCCAGATGTTTCTTGATGTAGTTTACGGAAGAAATAGGAACTTGCTTTCGATCAGGACATCTTACACCTTTGTAAAAAATATACGTCTTTTCCTCTCGTTGCGGTACGTTCAACTCGAGAAAAAACGAAACGTCTTACACTTGTGACAGATATCCCGATCTTTAATGTGATCAAATGGAACATTCTATTATTCTCACTTGAAGGGTGATGCATGCCTAGCAGGAAAAACTTACCATGTCGAAGCATCCGGTCCCACACCTAACATATAGTTATGTTCTTATTTGCCGAATATAGATACAAAAATGTATCTTTAATACAATCATTCAGAACGAATTAATTGAATGGGTAATTTAATAGTTATAGCCTGAAGCGATTTAAAAATTGGTTTTAAAAACAGTTTTTGTAGCAAATTATATTCACTTATGCAACGATTGATAGAAAAAAAAAACGTTGCAGTTCAAAGGATAATTTGTAATGATATCAGTTTTGGCAGTACTTCAAATTTTCAAGGAACATGCCATTCTAAACCCGTATGTACCTGGTTCATATCCATGCGGTGTTAAGTCTTGAATACCACCATTTTGAGCAGGTATGTTTTCTGAAAAAAAAAAAAAAATCTTTTCTTATTGTCAAATACATAGAGATTATTATAGACTTTTCTCATATCCCAGATGATCCTGAGACATCCATATTAGCCAGACCTCTCTTGGTAGTATGGGCGTCTTGGGATGATATGGAATATGATATAAGAATATGCCATACCATAAACTATTTAGCATATACTTCAATTTACCAGTGTTGCTCTTCTTCATTAAAAAAATGAAGCGAATATATAAAAAAAAATATTCTTCTGCCTGCCTGTATCTCATACCAAAGTTGAATCATTTCGGGTCGGTTTCTACTGCATTTATTTCAAAGGAAGCATGTACAATTCCCTTTGAACACACTTATCTTTCTAAAATGAAACAATAAAATGTTCACTTCTGATTCTAGCAAAAACAAGGTATTTATATTCGACTTTCTCCCTTTGTGTGTATTTAGCATTTCATTAAATATATGCTGTGGAATGGCCACAAATCAACATGAAATGAACAAAATAAAAATAGCAAAGTAGGCAACAAGATAAAAATTATAAATAAAAACAAACAAATAGAGATTCAGACATAGAGCCTGTATCGCTCATCTCTAGGCCACACCAGTGCTGATGACCAAAATATTTTTTTCTCAATGAGAATTAATGTAAAACTATGTTATCCACTGGCGGCCATGTATTTTTTCAGATTCAATAGCAATTACCATCTTACTAAAGGACCTTCCATACATCATTCAAATACAGTTAAGTAAATTAAAATGACAACAAAAGTCCGAATCGATCAAAGGGAGAGACCAGTAAGGAAAATCCGTATAACATACGACAAATTCAGGGAAACAACCCAACACATGAGCAATCTTCGAAAAAGACCTCCCATACATCATCTCTGTAAAGTTTGGTTCAAGAAGTGAAGATGAAATGTGATTTTAATATAGGGTCCAATGTTAAAACTATCAAATCAAAACGAAATGAGCAATCTTTGTATAGGATCTCCCATACATCATTTCTGCAATGTTTGGTTGAAACGCTTCAGTGGTTCCGGAGGAGATGAGATGTGATTTTCCTTCAGGTCCATTGTTAGAATTATGTTCTACGCTGGCAGTAATGTTTTATATCTAATAGAAACTAATTGAGCAATCTTTTTAAAAGGTAGTTTTCCAATTGGGCGGATTTTTATTTCAATTGGGCGGAAATAATTTTTCAATTGGGCAGAAAATAATTGGATTTGGCTTCCTATTTCGATATTTTTGGAAATTAGTACTTCTTTTTTTTTGGGGGGGGGCTACTTTTGGATTGTGGCTTTTCATATTATTTGATTTTAATGCTGCTGATGAGAGGTTACTCCTTTAAACACGTGTACAGCATAACGAAATTTACTGTTTTTATGCAACTTCGGTATTTCTTGTATTGCAATTGGACGGATTTTATTTTTTCTTAGTAGGCGGATTACGTGTGATATGCATGTAAAAATATTAAATGAACAATTGTTTAAAAACCAAATGCACTTAGCAAGTTTTGGTATAATTTTTTTCCAGTAATTTGATATTTTTCCTGTTTTACGGACATTTTTCAGAACTATCAAATCTTTACTACATCTTACACATGCAATGTTAAATTTGTCCATTTCTGTCATTGTTATGTTGTCCCTTTTTGACGCTTAACCGAGTGTAGGGTAAACTTTGTTCAGATTTTAAAATAGTAGATTGTGGTCAAACCCAGAAAAAAAAGCCAGAGAGCGCCAGGGACCATTAACAAAATGAATAAAGGCATGTAGATGATTAGACCCAGCTCTGAAATACTGGGTAGTGACCAAGAAAATGTTTTAGATAATTTTTTCTCTTCTTTTGTAAATTTACCTTATTTCACTTTCTCCTTTACTTGTAAAGCCTCTCCGCCCAATTGTAAAACTGAAAAGCGCCCGATTGAAAATACTGGAAATGTGAAAAACCGCCCAATTGAAATGCTTCCTTTTAAAAGACCTTCCTTACATCACTCTTGTAATTTTTGGTTGAATTTGCTTCAGTGGTTTCAGAAAAGAAGACGAAAAAATATTTTTCCCCATAGGCTCCAATGTTAAACATAAGTTCCTCACTTGTGGCCATGTGTTTTGTCGGATCAGACCGAAATGAGCAATCCTTGTAAAGATCCTTCCATACATCATTCCTGTAAAGTTTGGTTGACTTTGCTTCATTGGTTTCTAAGGAGAAGGTAAAAATGCGAAGTTAACTGACAGACAGACGCCAAGTGATGGCAAAAGCTCACACTGACCCTTTGGTGCAGGTGAGATGAAAACTGATCAGTGGTTCCCTTTATAATCTGGTCATACATATCATTGAATAATAAAAACGTGATAGCAAAATACTTTTTTCTAATATTTCAGTTTTCTGGTTTGGTTTTTACCGATATGAAAATAAACAGGTATGAGATTTTGGTGCGGCCTTTATATGCCGCATTCAAGGCACAATTATTTTTCTGATTCACCAAAAATTTGTAAAGGAAAATCGCAGAATCAAGAAAATGGTTTTGTATTTAAAATATAAATCTTAAATATTCTGCATAGTTTGCTATTACAGTATCAATCAAACTGGAAGATACTCTCATCTAATCTTATTTACACATTGAAATTTTAGCGTAAGAAAAATGAATTCAGTATAATATTTTACATTTCATTATATTGGAAAGAAAAAAATAGACCTATTCACTTAAATTTGTAAGATGATAGGTGTTGAATTAAACATAAATGATTTTGCCTTTAAATTAGTTTTCACGTTTGAGTATTTCAATTACACTATATTAAAATAGATTTGGTATCAAAAGGTTTGGCTGTCTTGTTATAATATAATAATGATGTGTTTTACATTGACTATATGAAAATAGTGTCCAGGGTGAGGGAAAATATTGCAAGAACCGCCATTTCCCTATAAAACTATGCAAAACTTGTAAATTTATTTTTTTTGTGTGTGTGTTTGCGTATTTTGTTTTTTTTTTTTTTGTTTTTTGTTTTTGTTTTGTTTTGTTTTTTGTTATACATATTACTTTTATATAATTTCGAATTATAAATTGAAAATTGTTATACAAAACCGTTAAATAAATCAACTTAAAAAAATTGATATGCCCTTTTTACAATCTATCACAAAGTCCAAGGTCAATGCAGTAACCATAATTCTTTTGCTATTCTCTTCCGACATTTTTTATGACAGCCGAAATTAAACGTGGACCATACAGTTCTTATAATACCATTTTTACCTATAAGAAAGTAGTTTCCTATAAATTTGAAAAAAAATGTTGGATCAAATATCTTCTTAATGCATATCTCTGTCCTCTACTTATTTTGCCTTACCTATTTATATTTAAATTTTTTGGGGCAAGGATGGAGGTATTTTTTCTCTATCAGATTTACAAATTGCAAACAAAGGATAACAGTAAACACCTATAATGGCCAAAAACTACAATCATATGCCACAATTCACAAGCAAACTACACTGGAAGAATGGGGCCTGTAAGTCTCGTACAATTTTGGAACTTCCGGGATAAAAAATTGTACCCGGAAGTTACATTCTAAACAAAGATATATGACGTTCAAACAAAAATCTGAACGTCATATTCCTCAGACGTCATGCTATGGCGGGAATCGTTTTCGAATTGCCAGTTTATCGTGGATTCTCGTGAGTCACATGACGAGACTTACAGACCCTATACTAATGAAGACAAGAGACAAACATAAATAAAATGTATGGTTAGTTTCTTTCAAATATTTTGATCTGCATTGAAGAGACATAACGTGTCAAAATGGTTATATGCAGAAAATTACCAATATGTTACAAGCCTCTGTAAATTATGTAATATTTTTATAATACAATTACATGAATGATTGATTATAGTACAATTACAAATACATGTTATGTAAAAATTATATAAATAATCTAAGTTTCAACTAACAATAAAAATGATTAATAATCCAGAATTATTGTACCCCGTGTGAACGTTTTCAAACTTTGAGATAGACAGGAGCCAGAATAAAGATAAAATAATTTAGTGACTTTGTAAATTCTTAAGTGATTTATGATTTTAGGATAGATAATGAATAAAAAAATATCTAAAGTTTGAAACATGAGGACAATTTTCTTTCATACAAATCTTCTCATTAAATGCACTTTAAGTTATATGGCTCTCTTGCAAAGGCACGAAACACATAAAATTGTGCTTATCTGGGTGTTGATATCAGTAATGTTGCGTTGTCTTGATTTCTTTTCCTAACATGTTCAATCACTGTTGCAAATGTCACTACAGACCGTTACAATATGTTTCTATTTCACAGATGAGAACAGACATCTTTGGGTAGATCAAGGGTTAATTAACGGACTGGTAAACACCGACTTTGACAAAATCTGACTTTTCACTGGAGTGTGATGGGTGTCACGCGTGGAGTAGAGCATGCTTACCCTTTCGGAGCACCTGACGATACCTCAAGATTTTGTAGGGGTTCCCACTGCTAGTGTGTTAATTTTGTTGCTTTCTTGTTCGTTTTTGTTTATCTGTTTTGTCTTTGTCATGCTGTCTCAATTCGTGTTGGATTAGAACTGCCGCATTTCTGATTTTGGAATTTTTCCTTTCTCTTTTTTGCGTCGGTATTCGTTGTTCGATATATTGATGTTTAACATGAAAACTAACGTTTTTTTTTTTTTCAAAACATTGCTGCAAATATGTTCACTAAATAATCTGTGTAAGCTTCATATTGCTTATTTTACAGATATATGTTATCGGGCTTACCATCTGTCAAAACACTGGAGTCAGCACTAACGACGCCACTGTCTCTTTCTCCTGTTCAAAATAAAAGTATAAAATATACTGCGAATGCTTAGTAATCTATAATTGATTGTTGTCGAAATAGCCATGTGGAAGAACCTTATTAACAGTGACTTCGGTATTCTTTCATTTGTACATGATTACGCTATTTTGCTGTGCTACTTTCATTCAATTTATACTAATGTTGTAAATATTTTTATTTTTATATTTTTTACATGTTGTATCACTTGGATCATTGTTGGTGTAATAAACTTGATACGGCATACGAAAACGCTTTGATAAAGATATACTTCTAGTTTTCATAACGAGGAAGAATTGTATATCGATGGATATCAGCTAGAGTTATGTGATTTCAAAATAAAATAAACGAGCCTTTGGTGAGTTTATTATATTTGAAATTACATAACGAGAGTTGATATCCATCGATATACAATTCTTTCGAGTTGTGAAAACTATTTCTCTTATGATTTTCATGAATATTTAGTGCCGAACTGCTGTTGACAACACCGTTGCTAGGTAACGTTAATCACGGCAAACGAGATTTCACAGTAGTCCAATGGAAACGTCGAAAAGGTAATAGCACATCACGCGTGATGTGTTATTATTTGTGCTTGACCAATGAAATTCCTGTAAAAGCGATTCAACAAGTTCATATCTAACTCAAGCTTCAAAGTCTCGTTGTGTACGACAAATAACTATTGTTGCAAGGAATAGATAATAAGCTTGCATCATAGGAGAATGGAGATTTAAGAGTTGAGTCTGTATTTTTCACCTGTCAAATGAATGGTAATAACAAAATACCGAAGAGTATTGTCAGGAATCGATATCGAAGATTCAAAAAGACAAAGTAGGTGGAAAACAACGGCAGTAGAATACCGAAGGAACAAAGCAGAAGATTACACAAATCAAAGTCCAGAGACAAGGCAAAAGCAAGAACACCAGAAGACTGAAGACAAAAGACACCACATGCCCGCAAAATACACGAACATTACATACACAACACAAAAAACTTACGAACTAATAGTGTGAACTCTTAAAAAAAACAGTGACGTCAGGTGCTCCGGAAAACATTAGAAAAACTACTATGGTCATGCTTTGGCACATGCATAGAGGGTTTAACCAGATTTTAGTACACCAAACCTCTCATCAAATTAAGATCTCAGTTGTGAACGTCCCGGATTTATGATAATATTTTGGTAAGGTCATCATCATATTATTTTGATGTATCGATTTAGCAATTAACTCACAATTGTGTATTAGAATCCAATGATAATATAAGATCTAAGGTGGCAGCCGATTTGGATTCATGATCGGTACAATTATTATTCGTTTGTTTAAAAACATATTTTTACCAAGCCTATACTTTATATCTCAGGTCCACGTGTTGGAAGAAATGCCACGCTTCCTGCACGTTAAAGAATCCTTGTAGCATTTTTTTTTTTGGGGGTGGTCCGTAGGTGATCGGCTACAAGGCTTAATTCTCCGCCCTTTTTGATTTCACCCTACTTTTCCAGTGGCAGTCAGAATTTCACATCCATTTCACATCCCATGACCCTTTCCATACCCCAAAGTGATTATTTATTAACAAACTTGTTCTCGTCTTGATATAGCTGAAATATTGCTGAGTAGACGTTAAACAATATTCAATCAATCAATCAAAACGTGGACGGACAGTGCAAAAGCCAGATACAAGGTTCCCACAGTTTTTTCCTGATGAAATTCAAGCACTTTTCCGGGTCTTTTCAAGGACTTATCAACCTTTTTCAAGGTTTTGTTAACTTTTTACAACATTGTGGATTTATATGTAATTTCCGCTTATGTTTTTTGTGTTTGCTGAATTTAAGATTACAATGCGAGCCATGATCTATTGGAGATTCGAAATATCTTGCACATCAATCATGGTATTAATTAGGATATTGGATAAACGTGATACGTGTGTTTGAAACTCGTGTTCCTTGATATCACTCAGCACCTGAATCTGTAAGGCTACACAAGTGCCGGGAGCGTCCCAAGCTGGTGGATAGGGATATGTCCTGTCTATGCGGGGTAGTCGGGTCATAATACGTTAAGACTGACCGCGAACTGTTGTTGCCGAACTGTGTGGATGTAATGTAGAGACCTTTTCTATTTTTTTTCTAAGGAGAGCAGGGTCGCTAAATTTCCTGCCCCTACCCATTCTTTCCTTTTCCAGTGGCAGTCGAAAGTTCTTTGCCCCGGTTTCCCTTTCACCGCTTTTACTTAACATTTATTTTTTGAATTGATTAACCTGTTCTCGTCCTGATATAGCTGAAATATTATTCAGTTGACGTTTTAACTAATCATTCAATCAATCTTTCTTGTTTTACTTACAATTGTTTTTGATATAGCTGTCCTGATATAGCTGAAATATTGCTCACTGGACGTTATCAACCAATCAATCCTTGATATCACATGTTTAAATGGTATTGAAAAAGACAAACTATAATGAGTCGCTGTAAAAGTGGTGCCACAATCTAGAAAATTCTTAGTGGTAACTCGTATCATTTTTCCTGTATGAAACATGTCAATATTTCTTTCTTTTTTGCATTATTAAAAAAAAATTATTTCAGCACTTGTATCTAAAACTAATGCACACTTCGCTCTTTTATTCGGACACCATTACCAAGTTTTTCTTGTTAATTTATAAAATCATGTTTTAAGCATCAACTGAAAGAAATTGATATAATTAATACATTCATCTGAAACAGAACTTTTTTCAACACAAGTTTGGTACATTTCAAAGCATCATATTGTAAGTAATAATTAAATAATATTCTCCAAGGTATGACAAATCATATACGACTTCTATTACACTCTTAGAAAATAGTTTTTTTTTTTGTTTTTGATAATGATTGGGTAATCCCTCTAGGGAGTTGAAGCTAAATGTGCTTTTTTATATTGCCTGCCTCTATCATGTATAGTTCTTTTCGGGAACATTCTTTCATGTACCCCATCTGACTGAAGTTGAAAACGTACAAAATCAACGATTGTGGAATCGTAAGTCAAATGAACTGAAGCAACACGTGTTTACTTCCACTGAAAAATCGAAATAATGGGTAGGGGCGGGAAATTTAGCCATCCATACGATCCCCCAAGTGAGACTGTGTATCTGACCTGTATTGGGCGTGGCGTTTCTCCACACAGTTGTCTAAAATGGTTCGTGTTCAGGCTGACCGTATTATGAACTGTCTACCTCACTTCCACAGGAAAAGATGAGAATTGGGTAGGGGCAGGAAATTAAGTTTACGATGATGCGACCCAAAGCGACGCGTGCTCTTCAACAGGAAATATAGAAGGGGGTCAAATTAGGCATTTCAAATAATTTATAAGCAAAGAATGAAAAATTAAAATTGGTATGCTCTAATCGAGAAACATAGAAGGGGTCTCTTTACTTCATAGGGCTTGTCGTTCTCACATACAATTTGTCTAGAATGGCTTGTCTTCAGGATTTCCTTATTATGACCCAACTACCCCGTATAGATTGGGCGTTCGCCTATCCATCCGGAACCGGGGACCCGCAACGCAGTATTGTTTTGACAGAGACCTTTATCAACTGTATGCTTTAAAGAACACTTTTTATCCATCGGGAGCTTTCTTTAACGATGATTGTCCAATTTCGGAAATGCATAGGTTTTATTTCCCATTTTATGAATAAACCGTATATTTGCAATGTTAATCCGTAGTTGAAAATCCATTGAAAATATGGAAAATTCGTAGTTGTAAACACCTCTGAGTAAAAATATTGAATCGGATTTGCCTTGTATGGAAGTTATAGCTCCCTTCCGATTGTCACTTTGCGATGTTTTCATTTACACCATATTGTTTTTGCTAAGTTTGAAACAGATGTAATTTAATATTGGGAGTCTATGGGAGACTGAATTTGCGGTGTTATATCAAGGCGCCATTTCCTCGACTTTTTTTGTTATATGTTCACTGGAAGATAAACATCTTTAGCTAAAGCGAAAAAATGAACGAATTGTCAGTATTGTGCAATGGGGAAAATTGAAAATGAAGAATATTTTATATTAGAATGTCCATTTTACAGTGAAGCAAGAAATATTTTTTGGAAAAATTAAAGATAATTGTATAAATCTTGGGAATATGAATTTATCTTGTAAATTGATTTGGTTATTGGCAAATGAAAATTTATCTTTTTTTAAACTGTTTGCTGCATTTATTAACAGTTGTGTTAACGTGAGAAGGTTTAGCCCTATTGGAGTTACTACTTAGTTATATCAGTATTGTTATAATATGTTAGTATATATTATGCATATTCCATGTTTGGTTGGCTCTGGACCTGCCGTAAAACATGACTTATATACCATGTTTTCTTTTCCTCTTATTTAATATATTATGTTTTCTTTTCTTATTGTAATCATTTATTAATCATTGTTATTTTGTCTAATTCTTTACCTATTATGGGCCCATGATATTCTATTCTATTCTATTTGTTTTCTACTGGTGTCTGGTTTAATTCAAATTCATTATACGAGGGCACCAGACATGGTTTGTTTACAGTCGCGACAAATACGAAATTCAAGGCTTTTTCCCGGAATTTCCAAATTTTAAAGCTTTTCAAGGTTTTCTCCCGACCGAGAACAACCAAATCCATATTCCCGACTTTTTCCCGTTTTCCCTGTAGCGTGGGAACTCTGCAAATAAATTAAAAGATTTTATTTTAAATATAAAAATGGAAAGTGAAGCAGATAGAATTCTGTTTAAATGCATGGACTGTGGACAAGAGTATGGAAACAGAAGAAATCTGAAGAGACACCGAAATCAGGTTCATTTGGAAGGTGTCATACTTGAGATGTCTGTTTCAAAATTTTAACAAGTTTTATTTCCAGAAGGAGTATTTGAAAAAAGAACACATTGAAAGAAATCATGGACTTCAAAAAGGAAAAGCTTAGGAGACAGCTCAAGATGAGAAAATGGAATTTGGGCTTAGGAAAGACTTGGAACAAGAAAAGGAAAATGCAAAAATTCTAAACTTGGGTAATTCACGCGAGGATGGAGCTGAAGAGGGAGAAAAAGAAAGGGTAGCTGTTGAAACGTGTTCTCTTTTAAATTATGTTGAATTACATGACAGTTCAGAATTTGATGAGGGAAACGACCTTATAAACCAACGGCAGTAGAATACCGAAGGAACAAAGTACAAGATTACATAAATCCAAGTCCAGAGACAAAGCAAAAGCAAGAACACAATAAGACGGAAGACCAAAGACACCACATGCCCACAAAACACACGAACATTACATATACAACACAAAAAACTAAAGCACTAACAGTGTGAACTCTCAATAAACAAGGTAAACTTCAGAAATAACAATGTCAAGGAAGAAGTATTGGAAAGCATGAACAAAAGTCTGAATGAGGATGAAGATAAGTGTCATGAGTTCAAAGAGACAAGTGAGAAGATAATACAAATACTTGAAGACTCCGAGTCAGTTCCAGGTCCCTCGGGACTGAACTATGGACCAATTCAACATAAAGAAATTTACGTAAAGGACATTACTAGTGACAATGAAGAAGATGAAGAGCCTGTTGATAATAACACTTAGGTGCAAATCGTAGAGACTTTGTCCATAACATTTGTGACCACAAAACTTTAAGTGAATAATGAGCTACATTCTGAAAGGAGACAACACACTTTTGAGAGCTCGGTTAACCACAACCCAAATGAAGAAGATTGGGGAGATGTTTTAGATGCCTAGTGGAGGCAGCAGGGTTACATGCTGAAAGCCAACATCAAAGAGAAGCTATGGCAGAATCACTTCTGTTGGTGGACTAGAAGGGACAAATGATGCGTAAATATGGACATTTATGTACTGTAAGTTAATATATTCTTTAAATGCTTGTAAAATTTGATTTCTTTTTACTTGCAAGTTGAGAAGAACTGCATTCTGTGCTCTAAACCCTGAAATTTTCTGGTGTTGCAGAGCCCTTGGCACATATCCTTCTGCTTCAAGTATACATTTTGAGTTTCATAGATGATTGAGTTAAAATGTGTACCATTTGGTTCCCTGTATTTTTATGTTCCAAATTAGGATATATTGATTATAATATAGTTTTTTTTATCTTGTTTTAATATGTATGTACTTGTGCCTTAGCACATTAACTAATTTATAAAATTTTGTTTAAAGTAAAGTGAAAATATCAATATTTTAATAATAATCCAGATAAAATTTTTGGACGAGTAAAATAAAATATTTTTATGTAATTTTAATTTAAACCATTGGTTTTTATTTTAAGATTCTCGCGTAACAGTTCATGTATCTATCAAGGCAGGACAATGAACATTTTTGTATAGTTGCACTTTATATTGTTTTTTAATTATAATATACATTTGGCACAATTTCTGTAGAAAAAATCATAATGACACTAATTACTTCTATATTGTTTGAGATTTCATAGGCGTCAAATACAATTACATTAAGTCTTCTTCTTGTCCGTTTTGCAAAAAGGAAATTATGTATAAAAAGATAAGTGAATTCGGACATGGTCTAGCTTACTTATTACTCTATTGTCAAATTAAGAGTCATGTTCACATGTCACTCATAACGGATAAGGGCAAACAAAAATTTTTTATCCAATAATAAAATATTTTACAAAATTAATTCATGTAACTAAGAAGAATTTATATTTGAGCATTTTTGATTGGATATTTTAGAAATTCTGATAATCAACTATATAAAGCACTTGGTGCGTGCATCCGGACTTATAAAGTATTAAAATTTATTAAGTTTTATTTGGTAATTTCAGCCAGCAACCATCGGCCCTTTGGTTATTTCTGTTGCGGGATAAACTACCAGCTTACTTGTCAAAACACTTGCACTACCGTGGCAGAACTTACACCCAAAGTTGCAAAAAGTCAGGTGGCGGAGAACCAAATTCCCGGTGTGTAAGTGTTTTGTAAGGTGTGGACCAGTTCGTCATCTTTCACAGAGGATCCAGAGCTAATATCCCTGGAGAACAATAAGAATCCAACAGGAGGCTCACCCCAGAACCATCTGGGTACTATTCTTAAGGAGGTGGAATATGTAGAAGCAGAAGACCATCAGTGCCTTCAAAACCGGGATACATATAACCAGCCAACCGGTTACAGTTACACAAGCAATACAAAAACCAGGTGTGAGTACGCAACCAGTGTCACAGATACAAATGAGTAGTCAACCGGTGATCCATTATGTTGCAAGCCCTTTGCACAATATGCACCCTGTCCAGGGCTTTAAAGGACAGGGTAGTGCCAAGAACTGGTTTAAATTTAAGACTTTTATGTCATTTATGACAATAAATGCAGCTATCGGGAGAAGATTTGTCAGTAATTTGGACAATTTATGGAAGGACCAGCAGCGACTTGGTACCATAATTTAAAAACAGACGTGACTTCGAAATTGGACCTGTTAAGAGATGCATTCTTTCAAAGATTTCTTCCTTCAGTGTTAGACATCGAATTGATAAATACATATGTATAGCACAATGGGACAGTGAAAACGTTGATGATTATGTACACAGAGTACTAAAGATGTGTGCAGATTTCAACATTCCTGAAATCAGTTTTATGACAAAGGTAATGAAGGGGCTGAAACCTACTCTTGCAAACATAGTCATTCCCCGGGACCCTCTCAACATGGAAGATTTACGCAATAAAGCAGTGAGCGGAGGGCACACTATAGTTTACCAAAACAAGTAGTTTAGACGTCAGTGCCATGTTTGCAGAACTCAAGACTGAAATTAACTATCTGGTTGATTGATTGATTGACGTTTTACGCTAACTTCAGCAATATTTCAGCTTTATCGTGGCGAGAACTGTTAAGTATATTAACTAATTATAATAAGTGTATAAAAATATCAATATAAAACCATATAGTTTTATACAAGGAAAACAAATGTGTTAAATTTAAAAACTATAATGGCAGAAATTTTAGTTTTACTAACAATATTCTTAAAATTGATCTTTTTAAATCTTACTAAACAAATTGATTGCTTTTAAAAATTTTAACTATCTGAAATGTGAAGCATTAATGGCACTAGTTATTGGACAACAACAGAGGTATGATGGTAGTCAAAACAGAGGTTTGCTGGCACTCAACCGTATAAGTTTGGAGGTACTCCACAGAGGTTTGGAGCTAATCAGCAGAGATTTGGTGGACCACGAAACTTTGGAAGATAACAAAATGTGATGCTGCACTCTCAAAGACCACAATACCAACAATTTCAGTGGTATGGTCAACAACTGACATGGCCAAGGCAAAGAAACCAACGACCAGCTGAACAATTGAACTCTTGTCATAGATGTGGTAAGTTTTACTGTAGATCTAAAAATAGTTGTGATAGTAATTCCATCTTGCCATGCTTGTGGAAATGTAGGTCATCTTAGAAAAGCATGTACTGGTCCAAACAATGAGTACTATCCTTAGGGACGCGCTTGTCTTTAGGCATCTGCTTGAGGATAGGCACGAGATGGTGAGAAATATGCAGACGTAGGTTATACACACCACAGAGGTACATTTTGGTAGGCACAAAACATTTGCACTAATTGACAAGGGTGCAACTATAAGTGTCATCAGTAAACAACTGTATGACGAAACACAGTTGGCCGAGTCACAACTAATTGCACCAAAATTTTCAAAAGGGGTTGGAAGCCAAAAATTACAAGCTCTTGGGAAAGCTTTAATCACTTTGAAAATAAATGGTACACCTTTGAAATTTTATTTCAATGTTATTCATGGCATACACCAATCTCTTACTTTGGGGCATGACTTTTTCAAACATTTTCAAGCAAAAATTCAATATGAAACACAAACATTTGACTGACACATATGAAAATGTGGGTTTAGTCTGTAGTATACAAGAGTTCTCCGGTTTGGCAAGAGCTATTGACACTTCAAGCTTTGTTTACATTTAATCTTTTTTATCATTGGTCAAAGTGGTTTCCGGGGTTTCCAGAAAACAAACAGGGGCTTTAGTACAAAACTTGTAAAAGCGTAGTTTTAAAAAAAATGGCAGAGAGATACCGACTTTCGAAAATGTTAGACAAGTGTCGATCTCCGCTCGGGGGGTGGAAAGTTTTCCTGTATATAATATGTATATATTATTTTATGTCTGCTGAAAATAAAATATGTGAACGTTCATGTATCCAGATGTTTCATTTGATGGACAATTATGTATATTGAATACGGGTACACTGTAATGCCGTATCCTCTGTTCGGACGACCATTACATCAACTCTGACTTCAAATGGAAATTCCAGTACAGAACTCCATTTAATTCTGATATTTACCTTCATATGGATATACAAAATTACTATTACGAAAAGAAATTTTTTGACACTAATTATTTGTATATTGTTTGAGTTTGAGATTTCATAGGCGTCAAAATACATTTACACTTATTCTTTTCGGTTTTGCAAAATGAAATTATGTGTAAAAAGATAAGTTAAAACGGACATGGTCTAGCTTACTAATTATTATATTGTCAAACTTAGAGCCATGTTCACATGTCACTCTTAACGGATTAGCACAAAAAAAATTCAGTTATCCAATAAAAAAAAATATAAAATTAATTCATGTAACTAGGAAAAATTTATATTTGAGAATTTTTGATTGGATATTTTAAGAAATTCTGATAATCCACAATAAAAAGAAATGTTTTGTCGGATGCCGCACTTGATGCGTGCATCATCCAAAAACAACTAGTCAAACGCCTGTAGAATCAAACACAAATGCTTTAAATGCTTTGTCTACTGAATTTACATGGATCCATGCATCAATCATTTTAAGCATACTTGTACTTGCAATTTTAGTTGTCATTATGGTATGTCTTTATAAGAAAAGTCCAAAAACGACGGCACATAAATTGCTTTTCACTGGGTTTTTGTGTTCTTGTACCTGTTGTGCCATTATCTCTGTGCCCTTCCTACTGGGACATTTCGTGTCCAGTTATACAACATGTTAGTATTTCTGCTTTTCCGCAACTTAAATTGTACACTCAATGGAAAACAATTTCAGGTTTTGAATAAACTGACCGAACTTACTATATCTATACCGACTGTAATTGATATTGAGTTTGTTACATGGCGTAAACTTAATATTACTTTAAATAAACAATTTTCAGCTTCTGTACTCATTGTTCACCATGGCCTTTCAACTGTACTTCATGATCAAAAACGGAGTACAGGCAATACAGGTTCAAAAATTGAAGTAGTTCCAAATTCTTTGCATCCACAATTATATCATTGTTATTCTGCAAGGATGAATAAATGGAAGGATATGGAGTAAATGTACAGGGGGCAAAAGGGTAAGATTAAGCAAATGGAACAACGCTTTAATTGTTGTTCTTCATCTCGAAGTCACCATGAAGTTCAACAAATAGCTATATTGTAGTTCTTTATCTCGAAGTCACCATGAAGTTCAACAAATAGCTATATTGTAGTTCTTTATCTCGAAGTCACCATGAGGTCTTCAACAAATAGCTTTATTTTTTTTATATATGATCTACAGTAAACTAAAACAAGAGGCTCTCAAGAGCCTGTATCGCTTTATTTTTTTTATATATGATCTACAGTAAACTAAAACAAGAGGCTCTCAAGAGCCTGTATCGCTCACCTGGACCATGGCTAACATAAATAAAAGGCATTTCCAATAGGAAAAACAAAACACAAAATTTAGCAAAATTCTTTTTTCCATAAAATTACAGTGTTCTTGTTTGGTTTTCATGGAACCGAAAGCTCCACCATCTATTACAATCCATAACAGAACACCACTCAGAAAAATTTGGGCAGGGGTTCCCCTTATAATCAAGGTAATACATGCTGCTGAAATTAAAACATTCAGACCACAATTCAAATACAAATTCAAAAATTTGGGCAGAGGTTCTAATTGGACTAGTAGTTTCTGAGAAGATCTTTGAACGTCTTTTCCATAAAGTCCAATGTTAAAACTATGTTCCCGCTGGCGGCCATCTTGGATGAGGTAAAGACCTGCCGGATACCTGTTTTAGAAGGGACCATCTTAGGGCCATTGTGGCTTAGTTTAGTTTTAATTGGACTAGTAATTTCTGAGAAGATCTTTGAATGTTTTTCCACAGGGTCCAATGTTAAAACTATGTTCCCCGCTGGCGGCCATCTTGGATGAGGTACGGACCTGCCGGATACCTTTTTCGGAAGGAACCATATAAGGACCATTGTGCCTTAGTTTAGTTTTAATTGGACAGGTAGTTTCTGAGAAGATCTTTGAATGTCTTTCCCATAGGGTTCTATGTTAAAAGTATGTTCCCGCTGGCAGCCAACCTGGATTAGGTACGGACCTGCCAGATACCTTTTTTTGGAAGGGACCATCTAAAGAACATTGTGACTAATTTTTGATATAATTGGACTGGTAGTTTCTGAGAAGATCTTTGAATGTCTTCCCCATAGGGACCAATGTTAAAACTATGTTCCCCGCTGGCCGCCATCTTGGATTAGGTACGGACCTGACCGGATACATTTTTGGAAGGGACCATCTAAGGACCATTGTGACTAAGTTTGGTTATAACTGAACTGGTAGTTACTGACAAGAAGATCTTTGAATGTCTTTTCCACAGGGTCCAATGTTAAAAACTATGTTCCCCGCTGGCGACCATCTGGGATGAGGTACGAACCTGCCGGATACCCCTTTTGGATGGGACCGTCTAAGAACCATTGTGACTAAGTTTGGTTATAATTGGGCTGATAGTGTCTGAGAAGAAGATCTTTGTATGCGTTTTCCCATAGGGTCCAATGTTAGAACTATGTTCCCCGCTGGTGGCCATCTTGGATTAGGTACGGACATGCCGGATACAATTTTTAAAGGGGACCACCCAAGGACTACTGTGACCAAGTTTGCTGCCAATTGGCCCAGTGGTTTCAGAGAAGATCTTTGAATGAAAAGTTTACGCCGGACGGACGGACGTCGTAACTCCGGACGGATTAAAAACATATACATATGACGTGTTGCGACTTTGGGTGTAAGTTTTGTCGCGGTAAAGCAAGTGTAAGTGTTTTGACAAGTAAGCTGGTAGTTGGACGGAGTTACGACCACTGGTTTATCATATGCATTCAGTCCTTATTTCAAAGTGCCACATTTGATAATATTCAGGGACAATCATATCATGACTGTTTATATTTTTTAATTTTATGTGAGGATTATGAAAACATGCCATTTTGTGAATAGTGCTTTTATTATTGATGTTCAAAAGTACATATTTTTTTGTATTTGCTTTATATATATTAAATTATCATGAAAACATGTACATGTAGTTATGGTGCTGAACAGATACATTTGTATTACAATGCATAAAGATTTGTTTTATATATTGTATTTTGAAATACAATACTTTATTATATTGTTGTGCCCAAGTTTTAAGAGTGTGTAAATAGTTTGTTATTTTTGTTACAAGATTGATGGTGCTATGACTGATCAGCGGAGGCTCAGTGCTGAGGAGGGAGATGTGTAACGTTTCAATATTCTGATTGTTAATATACTCATTTTATATATTATTTTTGTATCTGAGGTTAGGAATGTTAATTATTCAGGAGAGTTCATTTCATCATTTTTAATTCCATTCACTCATAATTATTTAATACAGCAATATTTAGAATTCGGTTCTCACTTACTTTACTGATTGCTTAGTTAGAGTTTAACGTCCAATTAGCAATATTTCAGCTATGTCAGGACGAGAACAAATTAATCAATTCAAACAATTGTAAGTAGAAGTAGAAAGAAACAAAGGTGCAAGGGACAACCGGGGCAACGATTTTTAAATGCCACTGGAAAAGGGGAAAAATGGTAAGGGCAGGAAATTTAGCCTTCCATACGACACGCAGTGCGTCTGCTCTCTTTAGAGGAATATAGAAGGCGTTTTTATACTGCATGGAGCGCGACGTTTCTCCATTCAGTTTGGCTACAATGGTTCGCGGTCATGCTTTCCGTATTATGACCTGACTACGCCGCATAGACAGGGCATACCCCTATCCACCCACTGGGGAGGCGCCCGCCAACTCTGTAGCCGGAGCCCTTGAAAACTGATTCAGGTGCCGGGCTATTTTTAGAATAATTTGGTTAATTAGCCCTAGTGATTATACATGGTGCCCTGTTAAAATGACAAGTCATCTAAAGTTGAGCAATAGTAAGCATTAATTAAATATTAAGTCAGCATTATTAGTATACTAATTTCGTAGTGTAGGGCAAAAGTGAAGGTATATTAAAGTCAGTGAAAGAGATTGGGAGTACAGTTAGGGAATGACGTTGTGTGAGCCCGAGTCGTGTATATATGCTATCATGTTCTATCTGGATTATTAATACAGTATTTAACTTTACATCGACTAAGAATTTACAAGAAAGTACCACAGAGATGTCAAGGATATTTTGGTTCCAACAGTGAGATGAAGGGTGAGTTGGGAATAGCCACACGATTTTTTTTCAGAGACACAAAGTTGTGCATTCTGAAAGTATTTCAAATGGTCATTGCAAGGAATTTGAGACCAAATTTTCCATTAAAAACGGGAAAAGACGTTTAACTTCAGGTCTTTAACAGAAAATGAACCAGTGGTATGAAAGAATGTATAGAACTTTATCCTCCACTTCCTCTTATTTCTTGTTTTCTTATTATGAAAATGCCATTTTTGGATTTAAAATCTATTTTTCTCGAAAATTTGAAAAAGCGTGACATTGAAAGGGATGAGCGTGATAGCGTGATTTGGTGGTGGAAAGCGTGAGACTTAACAGGTCTGGTACCAGGAACCTACATATACTAGTACTACAGATTACTGATTTTCCTGATGTATGCAGCCTTGATTTCCCTTCATACGCAACTGGGAAATCTTGAAATCGTCACTTGGTGTTCGTCGTCACAGGAATTGTCATTTTGTGTCTGTCTAACAAAATGCTATAACTTGATGTCTGTTGCCAAATCTAGGAACAGTTGTAATGTGATGAGGTGTACATGTATTAAAGACGTCACTTTGCTTGGATTTTCGTTGCATCATCATATTTGAATTGCTCTTGCATCAGAAAATATTAGTCAATTCTATTTATATTAATTCCAGCCCACGAGTTTAAATAGTATGCGCACTAACATTTAGTCAGTCTCTTGTAGTCCCGCAACAGTTTAATATCTTATGTAAATACAATTATGTGTCCGTCTGCAGTTATGACAATATTTTGTACTGAGATTGTATCACAACTGCATAATTTTTAGTTTGTTTTTTTTTCGTACGGTTAACCTTTTCAATTATAAAATGGAACTGTATTATTGACTTGGTGTATTTATTCCGAATGTCCAGTAGTTATACACTACTCGAGGACCAACTTTGTATATTCGGAAGTTTCCAGGATACGCTACCATATACTCCTTGCAGTGGAGCACCTGTTACTAGTGTTTGTCGTATGCTTATTGCAAACATTTTGCGTTCGTTGTCATGAGATATTCCCACATGACCCCAAGTCTGAAATGATCATCTAGGATCAGCTTCCGAAGTATTTGTACACAGGTTTGCAAGGTGTGTACAGAATTAGATTTCGTTGCGTAAAGGGCTTTTACTTGCAAAAACGTAAATCACAATTCCGTTAAAGTATCAAGGCAGTACAACTTGAATGAATTTAATGAAATCATTTTGACCCATCACATCAGCCAGAAATCATTTTGACCCATCACATCAGCCAGAAATAATTTAACAAATCACAGTGGACAGGAAATAGAACATACCAGGAACCAGGCAACAGAACACAATGAAATACAAAAATTGAAAATAACAATCTGCAATTCAAAATACCAAATACTTAACAAAACATATATAATACGATACGATCATGTAATAATCTACACTATTTCACCTTGTGCCCGTAGGTCGTTAAATATTTTATAATGAACTGCTTCCAATCATCGTATGTTACAATTCTATAATTTTATCTTTAATCATAGATATCTGGAAGGGGAGGGTACGCATACTTGTGTCGTGTGCAAAGGTCACGTGGTTCAGTATTAGCGTCGATACAGTTAACTAAAATCATGAAAATGATCTAAATTTCGAAATGTTTAAATTGAAAATTTGGGGATTTTAATCCCTTAAAAGTGACATGTCATGGTATCTGGAGATTGATAGATGACTTAAAAATAACCAGTTGTATTAAAAAATGCACTTTATATGATTTAAGGGATTAAATTCAGTTGAAAAGTATGTAGCCCAAAATGGCAAGATGACAGTTTGAAAATACCAGTCATATATTATTCAGTCTTTTTGAAAAAGTTACAGGGGACTTTACTTTCAAACTTGTATCATCGAAATACAAATACATACGACTTTCTAAAACTCTTAAAAGGCTCCCGAGGCTCCACTTTTTACAAAGTTATTAGTCGATGAAAATGACCTAAATTGGTTGCAATTTTCATAATAAGATATGTCATGTTGAAATAGTAAAACTGGTGAAAATCTCTGAAACTGTATAAAAGATATAATCGTATTTATGTATAATAATGGATTTTTAGATATAAAAGACCGACTTTTATCAATCTAATTGGAATTACACACGTCACGGTTATTACATGTACATGAATGCAATTTATATCCCGCCGAGTTCGTGTATTACACTCTGTTTATTTGTCACTCTTTCTTTTAGTTAACACGAATTTCATTAAAAACAGGTTATTTAAAGTAGGACGTACGCATATAAGTGCTATCTGCACCCACTCGATCAAAGACGCTGTGGATGACACTTGTGATTGATTGATTGATTAGTTAGAGTTTAACGTCCAATGAGCAATATTTCAGCTATATCAGGACGAGTACAAGTTAATCAATTCAAAAAATTGAAAAAATAAAGGTGGAAGGGACAACCTCGGCAACGACTTTTGACTGCCACTGGAAAATTGGAGAAATGGGTAGGGGCAGGAAATTTAGCCTTCCATACGACACCCAGTGCGTCTGCTCTCTTTAGAGAAATATAGAAGGGGTCTTTATACTGCATGGAGCGTGGCGTTTCTCCACACAGTTTGGCTACAATGGTTCGCGATCAGGCTTTCCGTATTATGACCTGACTACCCCGCATAGACAGGGCATTCCCCTATCCACCACCTGGGGACGCGCCCGGCAGCTCTGTAGCCGAAGCCCCTGAAAACCGATTCAGGTGCCGGGGACACTTGTGAATGTGCAAGCATTTTTTTTCAAATAAAATAAAAACAGCATGAGAATATTTA
>MJUU01014367.1:0-13935 GCA_002080025.1 Modiolus philippinarum | reverse complement strand
TGGTCTACTTTCAAATATTTATTTACGACCATATTGCGATCATGACCATGGATGTTAACATTTACGTCACATGCATCAAAGTGATCATAGAGTTTTCTTACACCAAACATTTCATGTCTCTGACTTATATTGTCATCCTCCTTGGTAACAACAACAGAACCGACGACTTTATGTGTTTTCAAATCAAGGGCAATCACGTCAGAATGTCTTGCGTTTTTTCTCCAGCCATGTCTTCCGTCTGATAGAATGGTAATACCGCTATATTCCTCCTCGTTTTCCTCATTTTCTAACATTGTCAAAGCTACTTCCTCATCAATTGCATCTTTGATGCACTCCGAGGCGATCTCTTCCGTTTTTTCACAGTCAAGCCCTTGCACTTCATTAAAAAGAGAATCCGGAAGGCATCCCATACCTGTTGCTTTCGCAAACCGTTCATACTGAACATAATGCAACCCAGAAGTATATATTCCATGCATTACTCGGAAGTTCACCACAAATTTTCCTCCCGGTAAGCGAGAAGATGTATCTACTTTATAAGAATGGCCGTCTTCACAAAGTAAAGAAATTTTTCCAACATGTCCAAACAGTTCAATTTCTTTAACATCCAATTTATGCTGACATTTTCCACTGTGATTTTGGATGGCGGCTGACAAATTACGAATTGACGATTCGGTTGTTAGAAAAATGGGTTCATCACACTGTTCGAACGAGGATAACAAATATGGCTGAAAATTATAATAATTATTTTCTGCCTCATTTTCCGAACATGGAGGCATCGGTGGTCTGCGGTCATGTCCATGATTTTTTTAGGAAAAAATCAAAAACCTCAGTAAGAACTCTTGTGTTCGAAATTGAAGATACTTTATCACTCATCAACAGTTTAGCGCTGTCAGTTTTATTGAATATGTCAGTCTTCATTTCTTCCGACTAAACATAAAAACGGAGATTTCCAACTACTGGCGGAACTTCCTGAAGTTTGCGTTTTTCATTTCGCGCCTTCATTTTATCCCCGCTATCCGATTTTCGTTTCTTTCTACCAATCTCGCGCCTATTTTCTTCTCTAATTCTCTCCATTTTTGCGACTACGTTCATTGAAATATTGACTTGAAATATTTGAAACTTGCGCCACAACTTTGATACTCGAGTCTGGACAATTCCATGTCAAAGCCAAGTGCACGTTACATCAGCAGCAATATTAATGTCTTGAAAACAAAATCATTTTATTTGACCAAAATCTTGTATTGCACCAATGGTTGGGTTTATATATGTTTCAAATGGGAAATTTTATCATATTTTATTTTTTACTCATGTTTTTTCGTACATATTTCGTTGAACACCCCTCCAAAATTCAAAAGTAGAAATATTCTTGTAAAGTCTGGAATTTCTGAACAGGGGGAGATCGGGATAATGTTCCAAATCTATACTATAAGTTATATAAAAATGATACGAATTTTGTAACTTGCGAATTATTTTAAATTGAGAGGTTCCGGAAAAGACATACCGCACGTTTTTATCAAGAAGCCGAACATATATAAATACATGCATTTCGGTATATTATTACCCTCTGAAAATAGAGTAACCCAAAAGTTTATGTAAATATACGCGTGACCATTCATAAAAACTTTGACACTGCCACCAAAAAGCGCGCGTAAAATTACACATGATGGAAGAAAAAAGAGAGGTCACAATTAATATTTCGATAGATCAATTAGAAGTTTTAAAAGGAATTTTTGAGTTCCATGGATGGGATTTGAATGTTACAAGAAATAATTGGGAGACTACAAATGCCGATTATTCCGGAAATTAATGTAATAATGATCACATTGATACACGAGTTGTGCATATGATGACCTCATTACAACCTGTAAATACACAAAATGTTGCTGGGGAAAATATATCAAATGTAAACACAGCTGATAACACGCACGAGAGGAATGTCATTAATAGTAGTAGTGACCCCGAAAATCCAACTTTAAATGAGGAAAGAACCGAAATAGTAAATGAAATTGAAGATAATGATATTTCTGAGACCAAATGCCGTTTTTGTTTTCTGGATCCGTGTGTATCTGACAACAGGCAGTCTTGGCTACCTTTAGCTCCTGTGCGACTCCACATCAGAAACAGGGGGATTAGAAAAGGAAAATATAGAAAGTTTTGGACTTTGATACAACGTCGTGGTGGTTGGAATACTCCACACTATTTACAAAAGAAACAACGTGCACTTCAGCGAGAAACAAATCTGGATGACGATGACGAATCTTGGGTCAGTTATGCTGGAATGCGGGATATAATGCCAGATTGTGTATTAGACGCAGTTCGTCATATCTACCCGAATCCTCCAGATATCCCATACATGGGACATAGATGGTCATGAACGTTTTCAGAAAAGTGTATCAATTGTTGCTTCTTAATTTCGGCCTCTGTTAATTTGTTTGTGTTTTTACAGTTATATTTATCGTTTATTATAACTCACTTGTGATACATACATGATCGCTTTCTACCTTTATTTTGGGATCTTTAACGTCAACTCTTAGGAATAACAAAAGGAAAATGTTCATTCCAGAACGTATCGGTAAGTACCATGCATGTTTCGTAGCACGTGGATTTGTTTATATACCTGTTTATTTTCTCAGCTGATGTCGGTCACATGACTAATGACCCTAAAGGTCATGGCGGTCAGAAATTCAAATTTTGACTAGGATTTTGGTAGAATTTATGCTTTGAACGAGGATATTTTTGCATGAAACTACATATTTGTGAGACAAATACGTTTAGAACTTAGACTGCAAAATAGTAAAATAAATGACATCTGTTGGACATATTAATCGTCCATTTTCACTCCTTGACATGACCGTGGTCAAAATACTGAACAATTTGAACCTTAGCTCCGCCCACAGATATTTATACCACCGGTCCCGGTTTAAAATGTAAAACTGTATACTTTGATGTAAAATCTTTTCAACAAAAGTTTAATAATACACGTTTCATTCATTTGAACATCGCAATGAAAATAATCTTTCACGCATAATCATTATAATGAATGATATATCAAGAAATATATTATATGGCTTTTTGATAAAAAGATCAGTTGTGATGAGTAGATGAAAATAATTATAAATCTATGGAAGATAAGATGGATGATCAGAATTAAGGAAAATTACGGTTCGATTCATTTATGTTAGAGACAATATGGCACAAACTGTTTGCGTCTTTGGTAAAATTTCTGAAAATTCGGACTTCCGAAAGAATTTTATATGATTAAATGACTTCTGTTTACAACGAAAGGGAACTTTTATTTCATGACGTTATGGAATTGGTCGTCGTTGGATGCCAATGGACACAATAGCACGTCTTTGTGTGATTGTTCATCTGGTTGAGGGAGTTCTATTCTTGGGAACTGCTCACCAACGATCAATGTTTAGATTGGCAAATTTAGCTATACTTTTGCCCTTCGATACGACAACCGATTTATTTCTATGGTTAAGCAATTTTATAGGAACAGTTCTGTCACTTGAAACATTAACCGCCGATTTACAAACCATTACACTAAGTTATGATCATTGTTTAGCGTTTTCACAAATAACCTGATTACCAAATTAAATTTTTTGGGAAGTTTTCCCCGACAAATATAATTCTGAAATTGCTTATTTCCAAAATCAATGGAAACTTTGTTATCGTTTCTAAAATTAATCGTTGTGATGTCTGTTTCAAACTTAAAACTAAAATTCTTCTTTTTTCACCTCGGACAGATAATTTAACATGTGCAATGCCTGTAATATTTACAGAGGTTTACTGTATCATTATTAGTTGAGCCTATGTTCGATTTGCATGAATTCGGAAGGTGTGTATATAACTGTTGGATACAATATTGATAGAACTACCGGAATCTAACAAAGCAACAACTTTTACATTTTTAATTCTAACATTCAAATAAATAAACTTCGAATTTTCTGACTTTTCAGTAATAAAACGGTGTTGTCTTCCGAAGAACTATCACCATCTTCATTAAGAATATCGTCCATATACCTACGTACATTTATAGATTGTTCATGCTGAGAAACACTTGTAGGAGGTGGACTTCGTTTCCTTGCACTAGTTACACATGTACCTCTTTAATGGGCGACCGTGCCTTTCGTCCCCAGGGCTCTCTAGTTTTCCTGACTACCATTATAACAACCATTTGCTTGATGGCATTGTGACCATTTTTGAAGAAAATTTGACATGTTGAAAAACTATTTGTATTTTGCCTATTTACATGGAATTTCAAGCATTGTCTAGCTGTGTGCTCTACTTGCTGACTCAATTGACATGCTACTTCAGGTAAAATGCTGCCAATGCCGTTCCAATTGCAGTACTTCTTGGTATGACCCGGATTATTATAATAAAAACAGAGTCATTGTTCGGCATGTATAAATGTGACTCATGAACCTGTTTGGGATCAATATTTGCTCTAGCTGAATGACTGTATTACTTGTTTTTTAGTTCATTCACCTGCAGCCTTAACTCGGCTACTTCAGAATCATTACCTTGGCTGCAGATAATGTGTGGTCAGTAACCCTATACTTATAAGCTTAACCCGTTTTAGCGTATGAAAGTGCTTCTGAAATGTTAGTTGGTTTACTTGTGCGTACTCAGAATGCTAATTTATCTGGCAAACCATTAATGAATTGTTACATTATTTCTCTATCTTGTTTTGACAGTATCTTGCCCTTCTTTATTAACTGACCATAGAAATCTTCTATTTCCTGATTTAGACCTAAAGCCATGTTCTGAAAAGATTCGCTCTCCATTAAGGGTAAGAGCAGGCCCCTGAAGGTGCAAATGGAATGCTGCTATTTGTGGGACTCGTTTTCATCGTCATCATCTAGTTCGTGTAATAAGCAAAAGATTCAAACTATTAAAAATTTGTTCCCATTGTCTCGGGGATATCCAGAAAATTTCTTGTATGTAGCCAGCCTTTCCATTTTTGATGTTTTATTAAATGTTTTTCTACGTTTTTTGGCGATTTTGATTTGGCAATTATATATATATAATCGATATGCTCCGTGCAGTATAAAGACCCCTTCAATATTTCTCCAAAAAGTGCAGACTCATTGGGTGTTGTACGGAAGGCTAGATTTCCTGCCCCTCCTTTATTTCTTTCTTTTACAATTTGTTAACAGTTCTCGCCACAATATAGCTGAAATATTGTTAAATTGGGGTAAAACATCAATCAATCAATCTTTTACTTACAATTTGTTTGGATTGATCAACTTGTTCTCGTCCTGATATAGATGAAATATTTCTCATTGGACGTTAAACTCAACTAATTAATCAATTCAGGTGTGAGGCAAGGGAATGTAGTAAATATTTAAGTCTATTTTCTGCAGTTGCTCAAGGATAACACCAAATTCCTATACTTTACGGGACGCAAATCACCAATAACTTCGCTGTCTGATGTGTCAACGGACATTTAGCTGCCTTGAAGGAAGAGCCCATATACAGTGTACTCTGATGCAATATTTGAAGTCTATGTGTGTGCATGTGCCGATGTCGCCATTTCTTGAAAATTCGTTTAAAGCAAGCAACATTTCTGGATATGGTCCTGACAGACCTATATTCAAATGTTACATTTGAAATTCCATATGAACTTGGACACATCATGCTTCACTATATTATCTATCATAGATACACCAAATACACAACACAACCTTTTGCCAGCATTTGGCCACAGCGTTAATGTAATACTACATAAATACCATGTATACATTGTACAGCAATAGGTCATATCCGAGTTCTGGTATTTAGATTTACCAGTTGTTGTTTGTCCGCCCTACGTCACAAATATGTCCGCCCCATGTGACCAGTTTAATGACGTTGTAGGCTTTGTGACGTGACGTTTTCTATACTGTGACGTGTTGAAAAGTGGTCAGGTAACTCCTGATACCACAGCTCGGATGTGGCCTATTTGCCGTGTTTTTCATGCAACTTAGGTATTTTTTAAAAATACAAAGAAAGGTCACTCACAATTATGAATTACTAATAAAATGCAATTGAATTACATATAAGGAAATCGCAGCTCGCGATGGTAATGTAATTGAAACTGTCCATTATGTGATGTTATTGCAGACCATGAAAGTATTGCAACTGATAAATAACAAATTTTAAATGTGTGAGCCATCGCAAATCGCGATTGTTTTGCAAACGTCATTGAAACAATTGTTTGTCCAATATATGAAATCTCCACAGTTTGTGGTAACTAAAAAATGTGGTTACCTGCAGATAACTGAAGAGAGCACTGAAATATAGTAATCGAGATAATTTAAAACATGTAGCAACTCCATTATTAACACAATATCGGCCCAATTCCATGGCTGTAAGGTTTGAAGAATATCTCCAATAAGACCCAGGTAGCAATAAGCACCATACTATTTTGGTTCAGGTTAACTATAATTTGAAACGTTGGTTTCTTTCATCGCATACAGAGGTACTACTTGAGTCATTTGTACCCACGTGTATATCAGAATGTCTGGGGGTGGATCAACATATATAAACATAGTCCTAAAGAGCCACCTGAGTTAGCTTGTGATCATGTCGCTCCTTTCTTGTCGCCATAGATGACAATCATTCCAAGCACTTATTGCCACCACTAGGGCGTTTTCTTGCTTCTATAAAAGCAATTTTGCTCAGGGACGATCAAAAATTCTGGTAGGCTTTCGACGTAGAAACTGTTAAAACAACAACTATTAGTATAACTATATAAAGAGAATTTAAGCCATGTGTATATTCAAAACCAAGCGTAAAGTAAGTAATCATCAATGCACAAGACGTTATCTGAAGTTCAAGTTGTTATCAATATTTTATATAGGTTTTGATTTGCATAAAAATATCAGGGATACCCTCGATCGACAAATCTGTTGCACAGCCCATGCGAAATGAATGGGAACTGTAATGTTTCTAATATATGCGCTCGAAATGATTTTTCAAAATTGTGACAAACTGGGAAAATCTTATAGGTTTGCGATCATAAGAACAGAAATTTGGACCAGGTACCGATTTGCAACTTATGATAAGTGGTCTCATTAGTTTTCAGGTACAAATCCGGTGTTCATTCATTTGACGATGATAGATGACCGTGCCTTTAACGATTTGGTCTGTTTTTATACGATAGCCAAAAAATAGTGGTTGTTTAATGGTATGGCGCTGTCGTCCACGTCGTCATCATGGTCAATAGACACTTTTCTTTTTGGTCAACAACTTAAATTCCAGTTAATCAATCATTATGAAATTGGAACACATGTTCTTGGCTCAAAAAGGAAGGCCCGGCACCGGAATCTGTTTTCAGGGGCTTTGGCCAAAGAGCTGCCGGGCGCGTCCCCACGTGGTGGATAGGGGAATGTCCTGTCTTTGCGGTCATAATCGCGAACCATTGTAGGCAAACTGTGTGGAGAAACGCCTCGCTCCATGTAGAATCCTTCTATATTTCTCATAGGAGTGCAGACGCATTGGTTGTCGTATAGAAGGCTAAATTTCCTGCCCCTACCCATCTCTCCCCTTCAAATGTCGTTGCCCCGGTCGTCAGTTCTTCCTTCATTTTTTTCTTCTTTTACTTACAATTTTTTTGAATAAATGAATACCGTAGTTCCTATGAATTCTTGAATTGGTTGACTTGTTCTCGTCCTGATATAGATGAAATATTGCTCATAGGACGTTTAACTAATCAATCAATCATGAAGGAAGACTGATTGGTTTTTGATTTTGTGTTGACCCTTCAGCGCAAAATTAGGTGTTATCACATATTAGCCTGCAAAAATTGATCTGGAATATGATAGGACTCCCGAGTAAATTTCCGAACAGAATTGTGTAAATGGTTTTCATGTCACATGTACGGTTCACGAGATAAATGGGGCCCGAAAGGGGCGAATCTCAAACATTTCATTTTTTTTTTATTTATACATGATGAATGATGGGTTATAGAGTAAATGCACATGAGACAAAATCTATGCAAATACATGATTAAAACAAGCAAAGGAACAACCCTTTCGTTGTTGTTTTTCATCTTGAAGTCGCCATGAGGCCTTCAGTAATGTGCTTTGCTCGTACATCACAGTAAGTTAAAAGACGGCCCCTAGCATCGGTTTTGAGTGGAATTCATTGCTAGAATTTGAGCAACGCTACATCTATGTTTTTACGTCATGGATGCGAGATCGTCTACAAACACAAAATAAATTGGCAAAGTGCTCTATCATCCGACCAACAAAAGACAATCACAAAATATAAACAACCAAAGGGTACTCATCGAGTCAATAGTAAGAAAACTTGGCATAATAAATCACGAGTTGTGGGCACAATAAACAGTATAACGTTTTGAAATGACAAAAAATATAGAATGCCAAAGTTCAAAGTTGAAAGAGTATTCATATAAGAACACTGCCGTGCGCGGTCCCGGCTTATGAATTGGCCCACATCATCCTCTGAGCTTGGAGTATGAGTCTTCCTTACAGAGGCCCGGCACCTGGATCGGTTTTCAGGGGATCCGGCTACAGAGCTGCTGGGCGCATCCCCAGTTGGTGGATAGGGGAATGCCCTGTCTATGCGGGGTAGTCAGGTCATAATACGGAAAGCCTGACCGCGAACCATTGTAGCCAAACTGTTTGGAGAAACGCCACGCTCCATGCAGTACAAAGACCCCTTCTATATTTCTCTAAAGAGAGCAGACCCACTGGGTGTCGTATGGAAGGCTAAATTTCCTGCCCCTACCCATTTCTCCCCTTTTCCAGTGGCAATCAAAAGTCTTTAGCCCGGTTGTCCCTTTCCACCTTTATTTCTCTCTTCTTTTACTTTCAAGTTTTTGAATTGATTAACTTGTTCTCGTCCTGATATAGCTGAAATATTGCTCACTGGACGTTAAACTTTAACTAATCAATCAAATCATATAAGAACAAGTACACCATATCTGAAATGCTCAGAGAGCATACATCTCTCGCAGGGGGGGGATCTTTTTATTAACTCCACACTGCAGGAATTTTTTATGCTTTTTTCAATGGATTCCAAATGAAAAATTTACATAGCGCTTAAATATTAGATTTGTGATAACGTGTTTCCTTAAGGAGCTATAAGGGACCTTATGCACTTCACCTAAAGTTTTTATTATTCATCGGTTTTTGATGGGATTTTTTTCTATAGATTCCTCTTGTTACGGATTTTTGGTAGCTCTTACCGTTTCCGAGCTTTAAGGGGTAGAATAAGCCAAAATTGCAATTTTTTGAAATTTGAAATTTCTTTTTCTCTTCTTTGAATTCCTGCTGTTGTAAGCTTTAAAAAGATTTGGTATATCTCCTACCATTTCTGGGCTATAAGTGGTCAAAGAGGCAAAAAATATGTAAAATCTTTATTTCAAATAGAATTTTCTTATTCGGATTTATCACGATTTAAGCTGTCAGTAATATGTCAAGAAATTTATAATAATTGTTACAGTTTCTGAGCTTTCAGTGATCAAAAGGGCTAATTTTTATGTTCCCTTGTGCATATAAAGACTCATTGAAAGGAATGTTTAAGTCCAACAAAAATACATTTGTACAGTTTAATGAAGATTGCTGTTATATTCACACTGCCCAATTTCTGACATGGCAGATGATGTAAATTATAGTGAATGAGATGCCACTATTACCAGTCAGGGGCATAACTAAAATTAGTTTGTAAAGAACCACTTTAGTTACCACATCTTTCAGAGGCAACCAACTACATTTGTTTTTTGTATTTCACATCAATTTCAAGTGTCTATTATGTCTACCTTGGTAAATATATGTGAAAGTGTGTTTTTTTTATGATAATGCTATTATTCCTCTTTCACTAATATTGCAAAATGGCCTTATGCAGATATAAATTAACAGTCACCTTGGTATTTATTTATTCATTTTAAGGTTAGACCTCTTTTGTGCTATACCAGGAGCCTTTTGTTCAAATCCTTTGAAGAATTGTATTCTAGCGACATTAAATACTAATTACAAAGTCATAACATTATCATTACAAAGGCCATTTGATATTGATATTGTCTTTAAAATATTAACATGTGACCTCGTCTCTAAGATTACAGCTTCAGTTTGTATTTTTTCATTATGCCCTTGACTGGTTATATTAGTACATGTTACAATTTCTGCATGTGTGAAATATTTGTTTTGTGAGTTAGAACTTAGTATTATTTCAATATTGTGTAAATGTAAACAACCTCTAATTAATATTTATGTAAATAAGTATTGCAACTTCAACTCGTCATTTGTTAATTATTAATTTTTTTCTGATTGGTTATAAAGTTCGTGTTCATTTTCATTAAACTTATTGATATGATGTCACAAATTAAGGCAATTCTCGGATATCAGTTTGAGTTTTGAAAGTTTAAACGGCACTACTGGCTATAATTTATTTTAGGTTAATTGACCTATACAGATTATTCAATTTGAAGACTCTAAAAGTATGGTTATCGTTCAATAAACCCAAATAAATGATTGTCATTTCTTTATTTTAGTGAACACATAATAAAAAATGATATACGTACATCATTGTACATAGGAAAAATGAAAGGATATTGAGTGAATGTACAGGTGTCGCCTGAGGGTCTTCAACCAGAGGGGAACAATATTCACACCCTCAAGCGAGACCAAGAAGACCCCTAGTGCACTTATTATAATAAGCGGTATTCTTGACAAAAATTATATCAAGGCCACTCCCTTGCTCCCCACCCGCCATGGAGTGCAAACTTGGGCGATGCTCAGGGTTATCCAGCTGAAAGCACCAGGGTTACAAGAAGAGAATAAAAAAGTTAAGCAACATCGATCGCAGCTAAAATATGTCATTGAAGCAACACATGTCGGGAGCGGTCATTGAGGAAAAAAGTAAAACTGGGCAATGTATGCCTACAAATATCTTATTAAGTAGCCCGACGAAAGACTAAAATAAGTACCAAAACAAGATCGATAGACAACACGGGGCACATTGGAATAGATGTAAGCAAACCTTGCAGTGTAACTTAGATTGAAAGGGCAAAATAGTCGAGTGTACAGATTATAACAATGAAAATATTGGACAGCCAAATTGGAAAAAAATAAATGAATTAGTTCAGGTATGAGAAATTCTCACACGGACAAACACGCCATAATTATAATATTATAAGAGCACACATGTATACTATACCATTCTAACCCAGATAACATTTTAAAATAAGCAGTGAACAACAGACATGCAATAAAAATATAAATATGTAATAAATCTATTAAGTTAAATTAAAATTCCATTTCTTATTATGAACAGGAGCATGCTTTTTGCCATAGAAGTGTACTTTTGTCAGGCCCTTTTCACAATTATGGTACAAATAAATGCGTTTAATTTTTTGGATGTCTGTATATAAGCAATCTAGCCAAAATGAAGTTTTGCTAAATTGCCCAGATATTATGAATACTAGGTTTTCTTTTGGTAAAAGAGGTGCTAATCAAATAGTTTGATGTATTCTCCTTGCAGATGCAGGAATAGCATCAACAGCATTTGAAGGCGCATCCTTATTTGATGATGCAGTGCATGTTATGTTAGTAAAGGTCTTCAACTGATTACCATTGTTTGGTGTGCTATGGCTCCAAGTCTTTCCATTGCGCCATGTTGGGGCCAATTTCAATGAGGATGAGACACACACTGAACAAATTTATTGGTTCTTTATATCTGTAGAAGATAAAATATACATGTATAACCTATATAATTAATACAAATGTCTATGTATTATATTTATAACAACACTAAAATGTTATATTTTCATATTACTAAAACTTTAAAATAAAACGCGAGGTTTCAGTTCACAAAGGACTTTTCTCATGCGAATGATGATGGCGTCTGAATGTGAAATTTGACACTAATCTTCTTATAACAGAAAAGGTTTGTCGTTTTATCATATCATAACATCATTACATCTCATAACACGGAAACGAAAATCTAAAAACATGTATATGAAATAAACACTTGATTGCCGAAAATTTAGATATTCATAATGAATGATTTAATCTGAAAAAAATGGGTATGGGCAGGAAATTTAGCCTTTTTCGGTAAAATGGAAACGATTTTGACAAAAAATGATTGTTATGGAAAAGCCGTATATAAGTATATCTGTTTCTTAAAATATTATCCTAATTCCCAAGGTTTTTCGCATCTCGTTCATTTATTCCATGAAGCTCAAGAGTTTTGAGTTCATGTATCCAGAACCGTACTCGTGTTTGTCTTTCTTTGTCGGTCCATAATTGGTTGACCCCAAGAATTTGGAATTTCACTGTATCAAATGAATGGCCAGTTGATCTAAGGTGACGGGTTAGTGGGACATTTCAATTTTTAGCAAAAACAGCGAAGATTGTTCCATCTTAAATTAAAGGGTGTTGATGTTTCCCCAATGTACTGCATTTTGCACGGTTCACATGTCAAGATGTAAATGCAGTTTGAAGACTTGCAGTTGGAATTTGCATAGACTGTGTATTCTTCCTTGGTCACCTCGCTCCTAAATTTAGACTCGGTAATTGCTGATTTGCAACATTTACAATTGCAGCGTCCACAAGGTTTAAACATGCCTGGAATCGTTGGGGGTACTTTTTTTATTTTGGATTTTTCAAGAATGTCACGTAAACTCATTGGTCGCCGGAATGCCATCACTGGTGAATCTGGAAATAGTTTGTTAAAATTTGGATTGTTTTCAATCAGCCCCAATGTTTTTTTATGATTGATGACACTTTTTTCGAATCAAGATGGTAGGTTGTGACCAATGGGATTCTGAGATTGGTTGATTTCTTTTCTTTGTAATCTAAAAGAATGGTATTTACTTTGTCGAATGCTTTGGTAACAACGCCGTCGTCATAACCACGATTGAGAAGATGTTTGTGGAGCTCTCCGAGTCGATGTTTCCGAAGATTTTCAGTGGAACAAATTCACTTAATGCGAATTGCCTGGTTATACGGTATGCTGCGAGTGCAGTGTCTAGGGTGGCAGCTTCTAAGAGAGAGGTACAAATGTTTGTCTGTTGTCTTAGTATGAAGGCCAGTTGTTATGATTCCAACTTTAATTGAAGTGGTAGTATCAAGAAATGAGATTTTCGTGGATGATGATTCGTGCTTGAATTTGATAGAAAAATGGAAGTTATTACAGAATTCAATAAATTCTCGGATATCTTCGACTGTATCAATCCACTTCATATCAAAGTCATCAATGAAGCGGTACAATGATTTATATGGAGCAGCAGACACAAGTTGTTTTTCTAATTTACCCATGAAAATGTTGGCATATGACGGCGCCGTCTTTGTGCCCATGCTAGTACCATTGACTTGAAGATAATTGTCAGTATTGAAAATGGAATTATTGTGCTTTCGAACTAGCGTTAGCAGCTTGACAAGGCACTCAGTAGATGGAGACTTGTCTTGTCTGGTGTTCCATACTTCTTCACATGCAGCAATTCCTTCGTCCTGTTGGATGTTTTTGTATAAAGATGACACATCCATAGTAACGTATTTGGTGGTAACGGGTTAAGAGATTCCATTTTTTTTTTCAAATAATCTGTTGTATCTGGTAAGTGGGATGGTAATGATGATACAAATGGTCTTAAATGGAAGTCTTCAAACTCAGAAATTTTTTCGGCTGTGTGTCCATTTGCTGAAACAATAGGTCGTGCAGGTACCCCTTCTTTATGGAGTTTAGGTAGAAGATAGAATCCATCTGGAGTGCAGTCTTCGGGCATTAGATGCCTATATGTGTCGTCGTTTATGTCCCCTGATTCATTCATTTCAGATAAAAGAGCCCTTATCTCATCTGCAGTCTCTTGTGTTAGATCTGATGTCAATTTTTGATAGAAGTTTGTATTGGATAATTGACGAACTCCTTGAATATAGTCTTTGCCTACATCTATTTCGATGTGCCCCGTGTTGTCTATCGATGTTG
>MJUU01014364.1:18033-33429 GCA_002080025.1 Modiolus philippinarum | reverse complement strand
AGATTATATCTTTCATTTGCGCCGAATTTTTAATTATTAGTTTCATGTCAATAATATGTAAATATTTCATTTGTTCAAACTCCAATATTGAAATAAAAGCTCTTTTATGATTGAGAATAAAATACACAGGTTGATTAAAATAGAATGAAAAAAAATACTCAAACTGTTCTTTATTTGTACTATCAGAATATGTAATCAATCTATCTTTACGTACATCGGTATAAAATGCTTTACATTTTATAGTTAGATTAAACCAATATCAATCTGGAAATTTTCAACCTTTTTGTGATTCCAAAAAAAAACTGTATACAAAATAAAAAAAAAACGAAAATGCCATTTTAAAAATTTCTTTATATTAACACCCGTCTATTTCCAGATTTTACCAATTTGAAAATTCTTTTCATTATTGCATAGTACATGTAGTTACGGTGATTAATAATTTCATTTAAAAAAAAAATCGGTGCAAATGAAAAAAATGAAATCGGCTCAAAAGAAAAAAAAATGGGATTTTTTTTTAAATCGGCGCAAATGTAATAATTCAATTGCCGCAGTGGCGATTTAGGGGGGGGTGCCCCCTAGGTTTGAAAATGTTTAAAATTCCTAGTTTTTTTTAAATGGTTCCGGACCCCCCCCCCCTCTTTTTACGGAAAAATTTTGGGTCGGACCCCCCTTAGCAGAAAATCTGGATCCGCCACTGATTGGAGCCGTCAGTCGTCAATTAAAACGTCTCTGATAAATTATATCAAACAATGTTACATTTATATTCATTCTCCTGTCAATTTATTTGTAATGATGCGAAAAATGTGCCTTCATTCGCGTCTTTGATCACAAAATTCCACCAATTTAGTTGCATTGAATGACTTGTTATTTGTGTTTATCGTCCTCTGTCTATTTGTCGTCCAAATACATGGAGTTTTGTTTTTTTGTAAGTTTGTTAGGGTAATGGAGCGCCCATTTGATTTTCATGGGCGGGATGACTTGAAAGAAATTCCGAAAAAAAATTCTAGGATCAGTAAAGTATCAGTCAGGACATGAGAAGGCTACAAAAATAAGATGACATATATGAAGCAAAGTATTTGGCATGGACGAAAAAAGAGAAGATTGCTTCCAGAGTAAAAAAAAAGTCAAGATATCAATGATCAGATGTCCATTCCAAGCCGCCCCCCCCCCCCAAGATCTGAAAAGTACTAGCGATCAGAAACCCGATCTAATTTTATTTGCAGTGACGGAAACGAATACTAGTATGTTATTTATGGTGGAATAATGTGCATGTACATCGGGCTTATGACAAAAGATTTTATTTGTGTAATTACGGAATAATGATAATTTATTCACTCAATAATCCTTAAACTTTTTTCTGTGCATTTCTTTAGTATTACCTTGAAGTTTGTCACGATATCTGTTTAAGAATATACACTGGGGCCGAAGTGCGACGCGAAAATTTCCTTATTTAATTTCTATATTTTGTTGTTGTTATAGATTCGACTCGATTAAGTGCCTGATTTAAGTCAATAACAAATTGACTGCATTAAGGTGCACATTAAGGTAAAAAAGGCACTTAATCGAGTCGCATCAATGGGACTGTTTCATAATGCACAGTTAACTCCCTTATCACATGCTGGTGAGTTCCGGTCAATAATGCTAGTGCATTTGTATGTAAAAATGGTCATTTTAAAAATTTCATATCTTTGAGACCACTTATGATTTAAAAAGAATTCTTTTATTATATTAAAATTTAATGTTTAATCTTTTAATACAGGAAATGGCTTGCCGATATACGAAACCATTTGGTTAAAAAACCAGTTTTGAAATACACAACTGAATGCGATTTTTTCCTTTAAAATCGGTGGTTGTTCAGAAGTACAGAAGTACAAACTAGTTTTTGATAATTCGGGCTTATTGTAACTTATTGTTTTAAACATTAATTTCAAATAAAAGATTCATTAATATTATTTTTTATAATTTCTTATTATCTATATTTTTATTTGATTGTTTTATTTTATTTTTTTGTTGTTGTTCTGTTACTGTGTGATAGATTCAAAACAATCTTATCCAATCTTATTAGCTAAACCTTTGTTCTGATTGTAATCTTATAAAAAATTTAGATGACAAACAGGTAACCTGATTGCAAATTACCTGAGAGGGTATACATAACCCCATGAAGTTTGCAAAACATGTACCACTGTCTACACCTTTCATACAGGTGTATCAATATACAGGTTTAAGTGAAATCCGACTAGATGATGTAACAGTAACCTGCATTTATTTGAATATTATTTTTCAATAATATTTCAAATAATAAAATGCTTGGAATAAAAGCAGGTTATTTTTTAAGTCTTATTTTGTTCGTTGTTTTATTTATTTACGTTCATTTTCATCCTTGTATTACAAATTTTAATTTTGTCTTAAAACAAAATAAGTAATTTAGAAATGTGTTTTCTGGGACTAGTATGACAGGGATTTGAAACATTCACATTTCTGATAATTTCGGTGTCTCGGCAGATTTACCTGTAAATTGTCGTATTTTTTTAGCATTTCTCTGTTGAAACATAGGAAAGTTTTAGTACACTTTACAGCTACATTTTTTCACCGATTTTAATACAAAGAACACCATTTTATAGAAATAAGATTGCTGAAAATCTTAGTATATTTTTTGTAAAATAAATTTATTCAAAAGTACACAAACTTTGCTCCAAAAGTTGGATAATTTTGGATTTTTTAGAAATATACCGCGAAATTTTACACTTCATGACGTTTTTTTCAGTACACTTTTTATTTTCCCCGAAATATTTAATGCTACAAATTTTACATGATTGAAAAGATGGTATATTTTTCTATAAATTTAGTTGAAAATTTAGTTTCAAAAAATACACAGGGAAAAGTTAAGTGTTTGAACTCCAAAATTTATTTTTAAAAAAATGGGATGAGCGTGGTCACATCAGTCAAAATTTATCAGCACTGTTAAAACATTTTCCTGCATAAATTATATATGGCTATAAGGCCAATACAAAGAGCTTTATCATGGTAAAATTTCTTAATTGTAGGATGAAATTTGACATGTAAACTAGCGAGTTAAAGTTAAAGTTTTCTTTATTTTCATTGTTCACCGATAACTGTCATTTATTTATTGGACGGTTTCTCGATAGTTTTACGACCTCTTTACACAAGAAAACAACCCATGGTGCATTTATTACCCATTTCAAATAAGAATTTCATTGTTGTTTGAATGAAAATTTAATGTTGTAAATATGCGATAAATCAGCTTTTCGGCAAATTTTTAAGAATGATTTTATGTTGAGTCGATCATAAGTTACAACCGAAAATCGTAGCCGGGACACCACTTTTTATTCGATCAAACTGGTTTGTTAAATAGTTTCAAATCCCTGTTATATTAGTCCCAGGTGTATTCAAGTATCTCGTTCAACAAATTTGCAAGTACCCCTAAAAAGATTTTTTAATCAAAACATATGTTTCAAATACCGATGATATTATCGGTGTATAATTATTCAAATAGCAGTTTTCATTTTTTTTTCATCCTGTTTTGTCACACCTATGTTATTTGAACAGTTCTTATTCTATTTCATGATTGACTGGTAAATTGATTTTGTTACAATTTATGCCGATCTATTAAACTTTGTTTCTGGCAAAGAAATAATTGGTCGCTTAAATTACTTTACGAATGTTTTGATTTGGTTTCTCTACAAAAAGTATTAATTTTATCCTAGATAGCGTTTTTGTAATAAACTTCAGTTCTTATGCGAATGGCACATTCAAGCGTTGTCACGATAAAGCGTTCACGTAACCACTCATGGAACAGTGGCGACGTCATACGGACGATATTACGTGAATGATTCCCATTTATTTTGACTCGTAATACGAGACTTAAGTATATTAATTAACCGAAATTTGATCAAGGAAGTGGTGGTCCAGTGGTAGTGTACTAGACTTTTAAACCCATAGAACCTTGACAGAGGGTGTTCGAATCCCACTGAAATCAACAAAAATTTAATATTTAATATTAAAAGACTCAGACTCTGAATCTGAATTGATAAAAACAGATGAAAAATTCATCATAGGCAGATGGTTCAAGCCAAATTGATTATTTACATTGTAATTTTTTTTTCAATCAAGTACCCAAAATTGCAGTTAATTTATCTTCTGCATATGGCCATTTCAACAACAATATGTCTCATCAGTGCAGATTATATCAAAAAAATTGGAAAACCGAAAAAAAAAACGAAAGATTTCTAAGTGTCATTTTCAAAAAATTGAAATAGCCCACATTTAGATGGGTCGCTCAGCATAGATCGATCCATAACATACCATAAAAACGAAGCACGAATTAGATGTTGGGTTTTCATCGGTACTCACTCTAATTCTTATTTTAAAGCAAAACAAGTCCCATGGATTCTCTTAAACAAAGTGAAAAATAATGCAGACTGTTAGTTAAATGAATAAATAAGCTGCCTATAAATTCAGTCCCTGAATTTGCAAATATTTACGCTAATGCAGGGCCTAAAATATCAAAATATAACGGTCTGTGGTAGGAACCAAACGGGGTTAGAATTAGAGACATGAATATCGATATTGCCTTCCCACTGAGGGATTTGGCTGTTCTTCGAATGCACAGACATTACAGACAGATTACAATGTTTCCTCCACCTCTGTGTGAGACCAATAGGATGTAAAATAGAATGAACCACAAATTTATTTTGACACGTAATATGAGACATAAGTATATTAAATAACCGAAATTTGAACAGTTCAGTGGTGGTCAAGTGGTAGTTCATCAGTCTTTTAACAAGGCAGTTTATGTCTAAGGTAAGGGGCTAACAGAGCCCCAGAAGTGAGATATTATTAACTAATTCATAATTCCTCTGCGGAACTTGTATGCTAATGTAAGATTGGCAATAAAAGTTGAATAAACAATCTTCCCTTATTCTCGGACTGAAAAAAAACATGACATCAAATTTAAGCTTTTTACGGATTGACAAACATCGATATTTCATTGATTCATTGACGCTCACATCTAAAAAATAACAGTTCCACATTACTTCAGCTTTGATCATTGATTAAAACTTTACGTGTCGTATTTTATTTTATTTCATTTCAGTTAAGTCAAGTGAAGTCAAGGCCATTTAATATGTAACTTTGCCATTTTTTGTCAGTGCCTTGTATGGGAATCGAAACAGCAACCCCAGTCTATCTGTGATGACCGCTTAACCACGGGGCTACCGAGAATTTACATCTGAAGTTTATTTTTACTACTTAAAGCTCAGGTCATTTATTCTATCTGCCTAACCAGTGTAGTACAAGGCGCGACAACCTGATTTTACCTGGATTGATTGTATAGGTGAACGATTTTTGTCATTTTCGCTTGATCACTTGATAAGTTAAGACGTTAAATTTCTATCATTATCTTCCAAAAGTTTTGATATGAACTGCACTGATGAGACATAAGTTGTTGAAATAGCTATATGCAGTATCCAAATTCAAATGATTGTTTATTCAAATAAGGGAAGTTTACAATGTTTTAACTCTGATTGTCAATCTTACATTAGCATACAAGTTCCGCAGAGGAATGGTGTATCCGTTAATCATTTTTCACTTTTGGTGCTCTGTTAGCCCCTTACCTTTGACGAATATATAATTAATTTTTAAGGGCTCGTATAAGCAAAATAATGCTTATCCAGAGTTTTCCGTAAGTTGTCCAGGTTTGTCGGGCCCTTAGACGATTATTATATATAAATGAGTCTGAAATCAAAGACCTTCTGAGTTAGAGTTACAGGATATTTACATGCTTATCCTGAGAATTAAATAAGATTCCAAGTTTGTCGTTGTTTTAAGACATTATATATGAATTTTTTTTTTACATTATATGCATTATATATGAATTTTTTACTTGAGATTGGCTGGTAAATTTCCTGTTCCTGCCCATTTGGCCCCGTGATTGATGGATCTCGCTGGAGCAGCCAGGAGTGGAAAAATCCAAAGTCCAATATTAAATGTCTACTCTACTCTATTCTACTCTACTCTCTACTCTACTCTACTCACTACTCTACTCTACTCTACTCTACTGTAATCTATGAAATGAAATGAAATGAAATAATTAACAAGTGAGAATACAGAAGCCAAAACAGAAACTGAGAAGTCTTTGCGTGTCATCCAAAAGAGATGAGCAGGATGAGTTGACGTTTTTTGTCAATCGATAATTCCCAAAACTCAGCTAAGAGGCGGAATAAGCTTCAAGGATCTTCTTGATGAAGAAAATGCTAGTCGTGTAAAAAATTCATTTATAACGTCTAAGAACAGCAACAAACTTGGAAATCTTATTTTATCCTCAGGATAAGCATGTAACCATGCTTATACAGGTCTTGAAAAATAAATTATATGCGTCTGAAATCAAAGACCAACCGAGTAAGAGTTTTAGGATGTGATATTATCGAGAACATCTTTCCGCTGAGGAATTTGACCATTACAATTTGAGTGACACGCAACACTACATTTAACTTTTCACTGTTGCATATAAGGCCCCATTTCGGTGAATTTACATCTCGTCAGTGCAACTCGAATCTAAAACTTGGAAAACCACTGCCGAAATATTACTTTCTCGGAAGGGTGAACAAGACTGGAGATTGGCTGGTAAATTTCCTATCCCTGCCCATTTGGCCCCGTGATTGATGGATCTCGCTGGAGCAGCAAGGAGTGAAAATAACCAAAGTTCTATATTAAATGTCTACTCTACTCTACTTTACCCTATGAAATGAAGTGAAATAAATAACAAGTGAGAATGCACAAGCAAAAACAGAAACTGAGAAGTCTTTGTGTGTCATCCAAAAGAGATGGGCAGGATGAGATGACGTTTTTTGACAATCGATAATTCCCAAAACTCAGCTAAGAGGCGGAATAAGCTCCAAGCATCTTCTTGATGAAGAAAATACTTGTCGTTTAAAAAAATCATATATAACGTCTAAGAACAGCGACAAATTTAGAAATCTTATTTTATCCTCAGGATAAGCATGTAACTTTGCTTATACAGGTCTTGAAAAATAAATTATATGCGTCTGAAATCAAAGAGTCTGAGAGAACTACCAACTAGAAAACTTAATGGATATCGGATCGTCGATACAGGACAATGCAGCACAAACAAAATAATTATATAAGTCTAGAAGATTGTGCAACGATATCGATAATATATATAAAAGTTGTTACAAATAATGTGACAAAATTTTCAGCCAACAAATGGCTTTCATCAGTGTAATAAAATAGCGATTGACGATTGCAGAACTCAACAATACATCGAATGTCAAAAATATTTTTCTCTCACACAGGTAAACAGAAAAAGGTAGCTTTATAATTATAAGTGTACACATAACGTCAAATATTTTTACATACAAGTTTGAAATGAAACAACGACACAGAGAGGCAGGCTAAAAAAACTCTGGATAGAAAAACTGAAATTCAGTGTGAATATAAAAATTTAAAATATAGTTTTGCTAAAAATTCTGTCCCTACCCATTTTTTCATACTTTTTTTAACTGATTAACTTGTTCTCGTTTTGCTTGTTGGGCGTAAAACACAATTTTGTAACAGTATTTTTGTTAATAGAATCGATGTACACATACTGCCAAATTTTTTTCCCTTCTTATGTTACATCTGGGAATAACAGCATCCAGCATGTAGATTTCGACACTTTCTATACACATTTGTAGTCAAGTCTTTGTAAAAAGGTTTTGTTTTTGTTTTTTTTACTTCTAATAACTTTTTTATTGTGTTTTGATGAAGAGCCTGTCAGGTCTCGAAATATCAACTGTTATTTTATGTGCTATTTACTTTGTTCATTTTAAAGCATATATATATATATATATATATATATATATATANTATAACTTTCAGTAAATTGAGTTTAAAAGTTTGAAATAAGATAGGTTAAAAATTAAAAAAGGTTTTTCTTTGATAATTTTCCATGCCCTTCTTTGACTGACAGACATTTTATGATATTGTTTTTATTTTGAAATATTGTTTGGTTAATGAGATAATCGCTAATTAGTCAATTACGACCTTTTGCATTTCACAATTGTTTCAAAGATTTGAAGACATGAAGTAGTAAATGCACTTATGACTTTTTGCATATTACTGTTTTGTCTTATACTTCAAGGCAAAACGACGTAAAAGCATTTACAACTTTTGTAAATATCTATTTTGTGCGTTGAATTTGAGGTAAAAGTAAATTTATGACATTGTTCTTATTAAGATATTTTTTTTCTATAAATAGCGTTTTAGGGAAAAAATTACAACACATCAAATGTTACATTTTTTGAATAGTTCTCTTTTCGTATGATTTTGAAATGTATCATTATTAATATCGTTACGATATAGAGGATATATTGTTTTCAATGTTTCTTTTCATATGATCGTAAAAATATGAGTTCGTTTTATGCATGGTATGCCTACGTCGCCGACCTCAGCGGCAGTGGACAGCATAACTTATGTTCTTATGGACGAATTATTATCAAATTTTCTTTTGACATTTCTTCTCATATGTTTAAGCTGGGGTTCTAGTTTCGGATTTCTGACTCTGCAAAAAGGGTTTAAATTTGGTGTTTCTCATATTTGACTGTAGAATCTTCATTATTTATCGTAGTAAGATGAGGTTTGTTTTATTTTATTGCATATAAAATTGCACAGTTGTAGTAAGTTCCACAGATTTGAGGTAGCGCTTACAAATATTGAGAAACAAGAACCGGGACAAATGGACAAAATATTTATTTTTTTCTTATTTGACTTTGATGCAGTTTTTTTCTGAAGATTTCTTATAGCGTTTGTCTAACATTAAAACTTCTTTCTATAAAGGAGAGGCCTAAAGAGGGGGAATGACAAAAGTGAATTTAAACTTTTTTCTAATTTTGATGAAGTTTTTTTTTCTGTAGGTTTAGACAAATGAATAAGACAATTACATAAGTAACTTCTCAGTAACTTCGGTATTTTGTTATTTAGTACCATTTTAAATTAATAAGATTCCCAATTGAGGTCAAACATAAGAATTCAATGCTTTTTTATTCAATGCCTTTTTGACATTGTGTTACTGGAGTCTGCCAACATATTAAAGGTCACATATTTAGTGTGTAAAGTGTTCTTTGTGTTAACACTTGCACATTGAAACCTCAATTCAGTGTGCTGCCGTTGTATCGTGCTATCATGCTGCGCTTTTGGTTGCTCTTTTTTTATTTTTATTATTTTCTTTATAGTTTGGAGTGTGTGCGATTTCTTGTGTTATGTAGAGAATCCGAAATGGATATGAAAAGTTTCAATATATTAATGGGTCATCTGTGGTCTTGTTTACTGATGAGAGTTGTTGATGATGATTGTGATTCAGCGGACATTCAACAACCTTTCTGAAAACATGAAAAGTGAAACATTTAACAAACATAAATGCTTTCTTGTTTACTTTTTATACAGATAATCTAGTTGATTTCCGTTCCTTTCATTTTCAGTGATTTTATCCGTACCAGTGTTGTCTAAACAACATCACTGGAAATGCTTTTTTTCCAGATTCTTATAACTAGCAATAATGCTCTTTTATTCCTATTGAATATTTTAACTATATTTTGAGTGACTGTCTGTGACTTATTGCCTTATTCCGTTTCTTGTTATTCTGTCTTTCTTTGCATTTTCAATTTATTCTATTTTCAAGCGGCAGTGTACTCTTAACTTCTTCGTTGCTTCTTTTTGAACTCTTATACTGTGAATGCTTTCTTTGAATTTCATGAATTATTATAAAAGATTGCTGTTTGTGAGTTCTTTTGCTTCTTCTTTTGCCATTAAAACTTTTCTGGGTAGTCATGCTAAGATAAGGAGTTTTGTATACATCGTAATGTTCACATCCTGCCTATGAATCTTAAGAATTGATCTGTTCTTTTCACTTGAAAATATAAGTATTTGCTGAAGCCAATTTCAAAGAGTAAGCAAGATTTCATAATCAGTGTTTCACCACAGAAAAACATTGTGTTGGAACTTTTTTTCCTTCAAGTCTAAATACTTTCAGAGCCAAAAAAAAAAAAAAAAAAAAAAAATAAAAATAAATGATGTTCAAGGCTGATTTCACGTCATAACGGGAGACTTGAATATCATCGAAAATCCGTCTCTCCGTGAAATCCTTGCAAAGGGACCAAAATTCCGTGAACCACGATCCATCAACTGGGATCAAAATTTTAAGCTACTAATGGATGCTGTAGAGGACTATGCCAGAAAATTGATCAAACGTGAACAAGATGAAGACCTGGATTCTCTTTCGGAGTGGGTTAAGGCTGTGAGGTCCATGATTCTTAAACGAATCAGTCAGCTACGAGGGTCAATGAGAACTGAAGCATCATCCATTTTCAAAAATGCCGATGTTGCCAGGTACTTGTCCTCCATTCATGACAAATATGTCGTTGTTCCTGCAGATAAGGCCCCTAATAACATCATTTTCATTTGTAAAAATCATTACATCGATTGTTTAAAGAAAGAACTAGGCTTGCAAATACCCAGGGCAATCCAACATACACAGCTACTACTCTGTCTAAGGAGGAGATATTGCAGAACCATAGATCTGTTTTGCTTTCCTTTGGGATTTCAACCAAAGATGAAGACACTGAACTCCCCTCCTTGTACTGGGTACCAAAATTACAAAAATGCCCATACAAACAACGGTACATCGCTGGATCTGCTAAATGTTCTACAAAACCTATTTCTAAGCTATTAACATCCATCTTGACAGCCGTAAAAGAGGGCCTTCAAAAATATTGTGATACTAGCTTTTCAAGAAGTGGTGCAAATGAAATGTGGATATTAAAAAAACTCTAAGGATCTGCTTGACATCTTAAAATCGAGATCATTATCACACTGCAACAGCATTAAAACTTTTGACTTTTCCACGCTTTATACTACAATTCCCCATGAACAACTGAAATCACGGCTGAAAGATATAATTCATAGATGTTTCTCCCGCAAGAACGGCGAACAGAGATATAAGTACATTTTTATAGTCAGAGAACAAGCATACTTTGTGAGATATGACTCAGAACTACAGAAAATATATACAGAGGAAGAAGTGATTAAAATGTTAAAGTTTCTGATCGACAATATATTTGTCCAGTTTGGAGGACTTGTTTTTCAACAGACTATCGGAATTCAAATGGCACAAACTGTGCGCCTCTTTTAGTCGATCTATTTCTCCACTCATATGAAGCTGAATTCATCCAAGGGCTTCTTCAAAATAAAGATAAAAAACTGGCCCAGTCCTTAAATTTCAACTTCCGTTAAATAGATGACATTTTATCACTAAACAATCCTCGCTTTGGTGATTTTCTTCATCTTATCTATCCAAAAGAGCTAGAAATGAAGGATACTACAGATACTTCCATATCAGCCTCGTTCCTTGACCTTCATCTTGAAATTGACAAAAGAGGTACACTACAAAATAGGCTATATGACAAACGAGATGATTTCACTTTTCCAATAGTCAACTTCCCCTTTCTTTGTAGCAACATTCCAAAAGTACCAGCAAACGGAGTTTACATCTCCCAACTCATTCGCTACACAAGGGCCTGTGGTTGATACAGTGACTACCTTGATAGAGCTCGGTTGCTTACAAATAGGCTACTTAAGCAAGGGTATGTTGCCCATAACTTGAGGTCATCACTACAGAAGTTTTACGGGCGACATCATGATCTTGTAGACCGCTATGAGATATCTGTTTCCCAGATGACAACATATCTTTCTCTTTGCCTGTAAAGTTTGTTTTTCCTCTACCGGATTTGACTTTACTACTAGAGTTGACATGTTCAACACGGCGGGTGTCTTATAAAAAGCAGGAGATTCTTACTCTACCGGTGCACCTGATCTCACCCATGGTTTTTATTGGGTCCGTGTTGTTCATTTTTGTATATGTGCGTGTCTTCATTTTCTTTTCTGTGCCGTGCTCATGTTGTGACTTCGTTTCTTTGTTTTTCCGACGTTGCCATTGTTCTTGGATTGTTCTTTTTAGACTGACGGTTCGGTTCTCACTTACCTTCATAATGGTTTAAACTTTGCAAATGACATTTTTGAAAGCACCTTCAGAGATCTGTATGTATTTATGTGGAAAACTTTTCTGTAGTACACTAACAGGCATTTGCCACCAGTGCCTATTTTTTTGGTCAGTCTAACCAATTACTGAATGTTGTATTATTATCGAGTTTATGATAGTGTGTCTAAAACGAGCATTGGTTCGCAGAGAAGTTGGCTGTGCTCCTGCATTGCTTACTAGTTTTGGTGTTTTGACTAGACATAGCACTATTTACTTTTGAACATTATGAAAAAAAAATTATCTTTTAATATAAAGAAACACATGATTTGTCCTTTTCTCTCATATTTCTCTCCATTTTGATAGGTACAATGTACATAGTATAAATCAAAATTTAATTCTGCGGATTACTGGATTTTTAATGGTGGCTTCTTTTTGACTAGATCATCAGATAGCTCTTAGTTTTAGAGTTAAAATTTGGTGTAAACTTTCCTTTTGACTTTATTTGTGTCAATATCCGTATTACTATTGTCTCTTGAATATTCTTAAATAGATTGTTTCTTTATAATATCATTATCATCAACTCATTATTATTAACTTAAGCGGATATCATTAGTTTGTCAGCACTTTCATTTGACAAACAGGTATTTCAGTTGGTGTTTTACTGATTCACAAATATCTTTTCTGGTCGTTCATTTGGTCTTTTCTTTTGTTATACTAATTTGTTTATTTAAAGCATTTTTTACTCTCTGATATATCAACTGGTACATGTATATCCAATATTTTGACTTCTAACATTTATTCTCCTGTGCAAAATTCTTAACGAAGAAAGTCCTAAGTTGTCAGCTTAATGACTCTTAGTATGTTCTGAGGCAACGAATCTAAATATTCACAATACTTAATTGTCTGTGCAATGCTTACTACTTTCATTAGAAGCTAAGCATCTGAATTAGGTGATAAGTGCCCTTTAATGTCAAATTTATTTACTTTTATTAAAATCAACAAAAGGTCGTAAGTACACTTACGTTATTATGGAAATCTAGAAACACTTAAGTCGTTTGGATATTCATTATTATTTAATTAATTAATTAATTAAGCTAGAGCTATAATTTTTTGATTTGTTGTAGACCATAACCAAAGTAACTTAATTATGTAAAAAGTGGAAAAATGATAAAAACTGCACTTACAACCTTCGGCAATAACCACTCGATATATATGAAAAAAAAAGAAATGGGGTAAATGTCAAGGAGACAACATCTCATATCCAGGTTAAAACGACCCAAATCAAAGCATCTTGGGGTCACACAGTGAAGAACCTCATGGCAAGCCCTAAAGTAACACAGTGAGGAACCTCACACCATATAGCAAGCCCTAAATGACCCCAAAAAGGTAAAAAAAAAATGAATAAATCAATGGAAAAAAACACATTCGATAACCCAAATATCAAGAAACTCAAATTTTATAAGAAGACACGAACAAGCCAATTACCAACATATTCCTGACTTTGGACAGGCGAAAAAATTGTGGTGGGTTAAACTCGTTTTCTGGGATCCAAACCCTCCCTTATGTGTGGGGGAGGGTTTATATATATATATATATATAAACAATAGACGAAACTGAACAGTACACAAATAATTCAGTTAATATTCATCGGGGCATTTTTCGAAACACATAAAAAATCAAAAATAAAATCAAACAAAAAATATTTACAAAAAAGTTTAAACAAAATATTAACAGCTACATTCTAGATGCTGGTTATCACAAATGTAACACGAGACGAATACCCGGAGGGAGATGAAGAAAAAACTGTTGTCAGTTACTGTATATCAAAAAGTATTTAACAACTTCAATGAAATGACAATGGTAGTGATTCCGTAAGAAATAATATTTGCCAGTGGAAAATGTGTTACTTGTAGATTTTTTCACAAATTTCCTGCTGATTTTAGAATTTTAATTATCACAAGAAGTCAGGTTTTGATATGCAAGCTGGATTTATTTATTTATTTTTTTTTTGTATCCAGAACCGCTCTTTAGCTTGTCGCTTTGTCTCATTCCAATATATATTTTGGTCAATGGCGACAACTTGAATGCCCTATGCTGTTGAAATGGACAGCCGCTGCCTGTGTTAATTCTTTTTTCTTTATGTGATTACGGTGTAAATTAATACGGAGATTTGTAATTTTTTTTCGCCAATATATTGCTGTTGACATACCGCACACGTAATCATATATATCACATTTTTGGATTTACAGGACAGATTGCCGAAAATTTTGAATAAGTCGTCAGTTGTTGTGTTCTTAAATATAGATGCTATGAGACACAATAGACACCGTTTGTCTTGACAGGTCTTAAATTGTCCTATTACAGGTGATTTTAGTTTAGCCTTAACGAGCATATGCTTCAAGTTCTTAGGCCTGCGAAGAGATATCAGTGGTGGTTCTGGGAAAAGGGCTTTCATTTTAGGTGACACATGCAAAGCTGTCATGCATTCACGTGTAATAGCTGACAAATCTTGAAGTTGTGGATGGAAAGTCGTAACAAATATAATACGATAGTTCCTTTTCTTTTTATTTTGGTATTGTAACAACTGTTTTCGTTCTAAAGTTGAAAACAACGGCAGTAGAATACCGAAGGAACAAAGCATAAGATTACACAAATCAAAGTCCAGAGACAAGGCAAAAGCAAGAACACAAAAAGACGGAAGACCAAAGACACCACATGCCCACAAAACACACGAACGTTACATATACAACACAAAAAACTAAAGCACTAACAGTGTGAACTCTCAATAAACAAGAGTGACATCAGGTGCCCCGGAAGGGTAAGCATGTCCTGCTCTGTGCACAGCACCCGTCACACTGTCAGTGGGTCAATTCAGGGTAAAGTCGAAACCGGTAATGTCAAATCAGGGAAGACGCGAATCTAGCTGAAAATGTCAGTTTTTATTTGTGACACTGACATTTCATATCTATCTATGATGTCGTGGTGACGGCCATAGAATTTCTGAAGGGACGAAAGTAACAAAGGCTGAACATATCCCTGACTCAGCAGTTTTTGTGACAGTGCTTTTGCTCTTTCCACAAAGTCACTGTATGTACTGCACGCTCTACAGTAACGAATTAATTGTGAAATATATACTCCATATGCTGGGGATGCAGGTATATTGCTGCAGAGAAAGGGAAAGTTCACAATTGGAAAGTCAAAATCATCACGTTTGTCATATAATCTAGATTTCAGACGTCCATGTTCGTCAATGTACAACAAAAGGTCAAGGTATGAAGCAGAATCGGGTGTATCGGTTGTCTCTTTAATTTCAAGTTCACTGGGGTAGATACGATGTAAATATTCTT
>MJUU01014364.1:0-17044 GCA_002080025.1 Modiolus philippinarum | reverse complement strand
TAAGAGATAAGTGGAACAGATTGGTCTTTGAAGTAAGGAGGAATGTTAGATTTCACTGTTTTGTTGTGCAGAATGTTGGAGAGATTAATGGCATCTAGGCCTTTGTTAGCAAACTGAAGTTTAAGAAATGATCGGTTTTCAGGTTTATTTGCAGAAGTTGTAACATGTTTGAACAGTCTGTGATTGGCGATGTCCATAACGATAGCTGTTAATTTATATTCCAGAGAATGCCAGTCAGTCACAGTTGAATCTAAACATACTTTGTAAAACGAATGAAGTTTCGAAAGTGGCAAGGAATACAATTTTGTACGAATGTGATGAATACCTAGTGGCATTTTCATAAATGGAAGGAGACCATTAATTGAAATGTCATGTAGATGTGGGGCGGTATAATGCCTTTGTCCATGACTACGTGGTCTTCGCTGGCTTCCATTAAGGATATTCATCACATTCACAGAACTGCATCCTGGGCTTGAAAGATTACCTACACTTTTAATATTATCATTGCAACCATAGGGAAACCTTTTCAATTGCTTTTTGCACTTTTTGTACTTGTAAGCCCTTTTGACTAAATGGTCTTTTAAGTTCTCTACTCCTATTGTTGAATGTTTTGTCATCTAAGCATATCCGGCGTAGTCTGGTGGAGAGACTATAGGGAATTGCGTCGATACAGTGTCTTGGATTACAACTGCTTTGTAGCAGATATGCGTGTGCATCGGTAGGTTTTGTATGTAGATCAAGGCTAATTTTTCCGTCGGAAAGCGTTGAAGAAGTGTCGAGGAAAGCATTGGAAATTTACGGAAGCCCATATAGGACCTATCAAAAATATTTTTGAATTCGTTATAACGAATTCTGGAATTTGTTATAACGAATCTAATTCGTTATAACAAATTTTTGAATTCGTTATAACGGATTCTGGAATTTATTATAACGAATTTAATTCGTTATAACAAATTCAAGAATTCGTTATAACAAATTTGAGAATCCGTTATAACGAATTGTAGAATTCGTTATAAGAAATTCTAAAGAGAATTGTTTTAACGAATTTTTGAAATTGTGAGAACAGATTGAAAAAACTGAAAGCACAAATTTTTGAATTCGTTAGAACAAATTTTGAAATCTGTGATATCAAATTGTAAAATCTGTTATTACGAATTCATAAACTTGTAATCTATGGCAAGCAAGAGTCACAAAAAATTTAGAAAACCGGTGTCTCATCGAGATATGGAGTTTCTCTTTGTGGAAATACCCATCATTTCTGGCTATTCCTTCATGTACAAAAATGTAAGAGATCATGAAAATGCAGACGGTGCAGAATTTAAGAGTGAAAATGCGTAGAACTGCAGAGAATCAAAGAGAATCTCTTGGCAAGTTGGATATAGTAGGACGAAATTCTGCGAAGAATTGCGGAAATCTCCCATGCAGTCTGATACAAAGGTTTCTCAGTGGAGAATGGCGAAGAATCTTTCAGTAGTCGAATACTTAGGAAAAGCTTTATGGTGAATTGCAGACAATCCCATGCATTTTATTATTAAAGAAAAACTGTTTGTAGATTGTGGAAAATCTTTCAGTAGTCTAATACTTAGGAAAAAGTTTGATGAAAATTGCGGAGAGTCCTTCAGTAGTCTTCTACTTATGAAGTTAATTGAGGAGAATTGCGCAGAATCTTTCAGTAGTCTAATACTTAGGAAAAAAGTCTGCGGAGAATTGCGGAGAATCTTTAAGTAGTCTAATACTTAGGAAAAAATGGCGGAGAATTGTGGACAATCTTTCAGTAGTCTATGCTTTGGAAAAGGTGGCGGAGAATTTCGGACAATCTTTCAGTACTCTAATACTTAGGAAAAAGATGGCGGAGAAATGCGCAGAATATTTCAGTGGTGTAATACTTCGGAAAAAAGTTGCGGAAAATTGTGGAGAATCTTTCGGTAGTCTATGCTTAGGAAAAAGTTTGCGGAGAATTGCGAATAATCTTTTAGTGGTCTTATAGTTAGGAAAAAAATTGCGGAGAATTGCTGAGAATCTTTCAGTAGTCAAAGTTAAAAAAATGGATAACAGGAAACACCTACAATGGCTGAAAATTATAATTAAATGCAAAATTTGCGCTACATAAGAAAAACACATATAAGACAAAAGACAAACGTAGACAACGATAGGAACACGGGACTGCCGGACTTTGTACCGACACAAGCAAAAGCCAGCGGTAGGGTTAAACCGGTTTATGGGTACCAAAACCTTCCCTTTATCTGTCCCGTTTCCCTATAGTATAAAAACATACGAATAAAACCCAATACAGGTGGACTACTAACTCCATGACCACAATCTTGAAAGGAGAGAAAAACACAATACGTAATTTTGAAAGATAGCCTACTCTGCTGGTAGAACACTGTCGCGCTACATTGAAGATTGTTTTGTTGCACCTACCCTTTTCAAGGGGAAATCTTGCATAGGACCCCAACCCCAACGGCCAGATGCAAACGGACGGAATTCCTATTGAGCATAGGGTAAATACAAGAAATATTTCGTACCCAATGGATTCGTTGACGTCTTCAAAGACGACTTCATCAGCGAAGACGCCTTTCAGGAGAAGGTGCAGGACCAAAATCAGAAAACGCTCAAATGAAAGGACAGTGTTGATCTATAAGATCTTGGAAGCAGCAAAAGTGGAATCAAAATTTGGCAAAAGCAAAATTCTTATTCTGAAAAATCGAGAAGGGGAGACCACCAAGGTATTGGCCTGCTCAACGCTCAACAAAGAAAACTGTCCCTTGCAAGGAGCTTTTGTTCGGAGCACCGGATTCGAGCTGAGCAAGAAATCTAACCAGCAGTACATCTTATACGATCTGGTGAGGAAGTAAAAAAATACCAAATGGCTAGGGATAAGAACGCAAAATTTCTCAATCCAAAGCGGATTGGGATTTTTTTTTATCTGGAGGGTTCGGGAATTAGCGGGGAGTGTGGCGTGCGCCGACCGAGACGGTATTGGAAGAACCCTCCCGCAAGGCTCATGCGCATTCAATTCTTCACTAATTTGGGTTATAGGTTGACGAAGCTGATCCTTCTCATCGTAATATTTTTAGGGAGACTGCAAGAGCAGCGTCTTCACCTGCCAGCTGGGACCTATAGGTTTTGGCTAATCGCACGGTATCTCAACGCTTCTTGTTCTTTGCGACTTGGCGTGAGATCAAGGACAGGACCATACTTCCCACGGCATATAAGCAGGCGAGGGAACCCAGGGGAATGGATGCCACAGCAGCCACATCGGCCAGAGCAGATCCCATCTTACCACTGGTCAGCAATAGACTGCACCCAGGGCAAAGGAGACGGCCTTATCCAGTCGGTTATAGATCTTTAATTCATGCTCATATCTCTGATTTCTGCGATGCAAGCAATATTACTGGTATTTACTTGGTCCATTTATTTATAGGAGTATGTCTAGCAGGGGGATACTCTTGGATGGGCTATTGGGGCCAAGGATCAATCCACTACCATCGTAGAGCCGACTTCCACTCTTCAAGTACAATCCATCGCCGTAAGTATTGGGCGAAGTACCTTAGCTGAGATGCAGACCACGACCCTGGGGTTTAGCGCGGCATATTTTTCCACCTTTCTTTTGATCCGAATCCCACAGCTTTTTTGGATGGCTGCACTACCCAAACCGCTCAAGGCACCCACACCAAAAGCAGGCAACTCAGTTTTGGCTAGCATAGGTAGCGCAGCAGAGGCTAGACCTGCAAGCATGGGTAGAAATCCACTTTCCTTTACGTTATACCTCACCTGCTTCAGGCTCATCTCCAAGACCATACCACCCCCTTACCCCTCTGCAAGAGCTTGGTGATGGGCTGGACTTGCCGTTAAGTGAGGAGCATCTGATGCCCGCCAGATAGGTTGGCATGCAGCAATCGGACGCTCACGGTGCATGCCTTCTTTGTCGCATGCTGGATCTTTTCTGCCTGACCCTTCGTCAGGTTGAGAAGCGGATTGTGAGATACTTCTCTCGCAGGTCGATGGGGTGACCGTCTTGATCGGCCAGGTAGGTTTGCATGCGGTCGATGGTCCTCAGGGTCACCGGTAAGTAGATAAGATTTTTGGGAGGTCTGGAGGATCTTCATCCCCGGATCGACCCCGGGAAAAAAGCTTAAGATGGTGGCGTTGACGTAACTGCCGTGAATGATATCGCTATTCACGAGGATACTTTTGATGCTGATGATATTCTGGGCTCAGTGAATATCACTTCTTTTCAAAAGTCAATAACTCATCACATTTACCTCAACAAAAGACAGTAATTGTATAATATATCCTTTATTTTGACATCGGTCAATGACGATTTGCTCACCCTCCACGTATCTGTTCGTGCTCCGGTCGTAGATATACGTCCGGCGATCGAATCCAAGCACCGTATTTAGGCTATTGGCCACATCGAAATCCACATGGTAGCTTCTGGCATTGGTAAGTGTGCTCTCAGAGTCGCGCGATTGGCATCGAGAAGGATCTTGGCTTTGTGTTTGCTGAGCCGCATTTGCCGTTGGATCTCATCGTTGATATCGTCGATGCTGTAGGAGCCGGTGCTCAGGGTGATGGGAAACTAGTGGGCGCAATCGTCTTGGGAGTAGCGGAAAGAATTATTTCCAGCATGGATATTGGGGATAGAGCAGTACATCTCAAGATTCACGAGGGCCATCTCGTAATATTTTCTTTTCGCAGTTGGAGGGGTTGATTGAAGAGGGTCAAGATCTGGCTATCATCCCCAGAGACGATGAAGTAGAACCCATGCTTGGGTTCGGTATTGGTGCCGATTTTCCGCAAAAGTGAAGCGTCCATTTATCTAACTCTCCTCAGAAGACGACGCTCATCTTCTGGCAATCGGATTCGAACTGGAGGATTCGATCAGAGATGACTAGGGCGAAGGCTTGGGTATTTGACAGGGACTTTGCGCTCGAAGTCGGCTCGGATCTGCATATCCACGGTCGAATCATCCAACCGCTCGGACTGATGACTCACGTAGATGACAAATAGGGGATGGTGATCGATGGAGTCTGAGGGGTTGACACCACCATTGCTCAGCACTTTCCATGCGGTAGAATTTCTTACGAAATTCGGCCACCTCTTGATAGACCCTAGTGTAGCTACCCTGGATTGGGTGAAGCCAGCATTGAAATCCAAGGCAGGGTAAAGATCGGCACTGAGGGTCACGTGGATATTTTGCAATCGGCAGTGGTCGAAAAAAGCGGCATTATGCCTATGATCGTTGCTTTATCCGTCTGGAAGGCGACGATGATCCATCGAAGTTTCTCACGTGCGCTCTTATAGCGGCTGCACGCCAGTGAAATTGCGAGTTCTGGGGCACGCAATCGATGTTGGTCTTGCTCGGGATGGTCTTATAGGGCCGCAGCTTTTTTTCGAAGGAGTGACGTGGGGAATGAACCAGGAGACCTTGCTCAAGACAACTTGGCCACGTCGTAGACGGCGGCAGCTCTCAGTACCGCATTGGCATTCGAATCTGCGTACCAGGGAGAGTACGTGCTTGAATCAATAGACGATTTTAAACATAATTCTCGACAAAGCCGAAGACCTTGCTTGAGGGGAATGGAGAAGGAGAACGATCCCCTACTGGTTGGCTTGGCGATAATATACCCGTGGCGTGCTGCGAATTCAACGTTATCTGCCTCGACCTCTTTCTTGGCATCTTTGAACCATAACTGGTTGAGGCTTTGCGATTAAGAAAAGTCGTCAGGGTAGTTCAGCATGCCTAGGATGGTGAAGGCGATGACTAGGTCGTTTAGGTGCTGAATCTGCTGTCCAGAGAGTCGGTAGCTGATGCTACGAAAGAGATACATGGCACCATTATGGACAAGCGATACTAGATAAGCGTCAGCGTAGGCGGTCCCATTGTTCTTCATGAATCGTCCTTCAATCAAGAGATAGCTCTCGGCTAGACGGAGGAAGAGATCCTGGGTCTTGATATTGATGCGGATCTATGCACCGGCGTTATTTAGCTGAGCCCCGGTTTGAGGTTCGTATTCGTGAACCTGATACTCCTAGAGACTTTCGTCGAAAGTCAGTCTTTCGGTGATAGTAAGCATATCGGCCATCATATATATTTATTTATAGCGCTGTACGAAGTCGTGTATGGTTGCGATGAGATCATTGAGGTGGACCTGTTGCTGCGGGGTCCTCTTGATCTTGGCAGCGGGTGGTGCTGGGATCGTCCTTTTCCAGATGGTAAATGGGCTGGTGGAGCGATTTTCCGAAAACGTACAGTAGATCGTAGTCGAGCCATCCGTCGCGCAGGAGGAGGTTATTCAGAAGCGTCGTCTTAACGCAGTTCGATTTCCGATGATCAGACCTCGGATGGATCGCTGCGGGAGCAAAAAGTTATTATTCCTACTCGAGGCAGGCTCATCGTAGGTAAGACTTCAACGTCCATTTATCTATATAAATTGGCAATGTACTGCTTGAAATGCAAACGTAAGACGGTGACGAAAGGCTTAGGCGAGGAAGTGACCAGAAATGGGCAGCAGCGGAGGATTATGACCTGTGCCCTTTGCGGCTCCAAGGAGTCCCAATTTATCGCTGCGTCTGGCGCTGGGTTCTAGAATAAGATGCTCAATCGCATGCCTTTTGAAATTTAACCGTATCCTTCCCTTACTATCATCCTTGCCCTTACTCTTTATATACCCCTGTAGCCCTTTCACTTAATTTTAACCTAAATTCTTTTCATGCCTATTTTCCTAACCATAACCCTGATTATAGCTCTAATCCTTTTCATGACTATAATTCTAACCCTTTTCCATGACTATAATAACTACCTTTTCCCAAATATAACTCTAACCCTTTCCCTGGCTTATTAACCCTAACCATTTCCCCAATTATACCCCTTACCCTTTCCCTGACTATAACTCTAACCCTATCCCTGACTATAACTCTAATCACTTCCCTAAATATAACCCTTACCCTTTCACCGATGATAACCCTAACCATTTCCTTAAATATAACTGTAACCGTTTCCATGACTATAACTCTTACCCTTTCCATGACTATAATGCTATCCGTTTTCCTAAATATAACCCTTACCCTTTCCCTAACTATAACCCTAACCCTTTCCCTGACTACTACCCTAACCATTTCCCTAAATATAACCCTAACCCTTTCTCTTGACTATAACCATGATAACCCTAACTATTTCCCCTACTATAACCATTAACTTTCCGTTAATAATTATCCCAAACTCCTTCCCTGAACAAAACCTTAACCCTTTTCCTTAATATAACCCTTCTCACCATTTAAATTCTAATATTTTCCCTGAATATAACTATAGCCCTTTACCTGAATTTAATCAAATCCATTCTGTTAAATTACCCTGCCTTTTTTCTTATATTTAAGCATTCTTTATCATAAGTATTAGACTGTTTGGGATATTCTCTGCTGACTTTTTCCTGAGTATGAGACTGCTTGGTAGATTTTACACAATTCTCCAATTGTTTTTTTTTCCTACGTATTAGATTGCTCGTTAGATTCTTCGCAATTCCCCACTGAATTTTACATAGATATTACGCAATTCAAGAAATGCTTAAATATTGTAAACGTATTAATTTTAGCGGTTGCTCTACGCAATTCTCAACTGAATTTTGCCTATGTATTATACAGCCTTCTAGGATCTGCGCTAACTGACCCTAATTATAAGTATTGGACTACTTGTGATATTCTCGGCCTTTTCTTAAGTATTAGATGACTTACAGATTCTCCGCAATTCTTCGCTGGACTTTTTCCTAAGCATAAGACTGCTTGGGAGATTTTCAACAATTTTCTTCGGACCTTTTTTACTAATAGACTGCTAAGAAGTTCTCCGTAATTCTCTGATGCCCTTTTCCCACGTACAAGACACTGTTTTGGAGATTCTCAGCAATTCACTGCAACCTTTTTCCACAGTTCTCCTCTTACTTTTTCAGTAGATATGTAGAATGCATAGGAGATTTTTATGTTAGTATTTTTCATGATCTCTTACATGGAGTATGAACCTCGTTTAGGCCCTGATACTATGTATCGCGTCAAAATACTAGATTTGTCCTTCGAAATACAAAATTTCTGGCCAAAAAGTATTTGACTACTTAAAGAGGCACTATAAGAGATTCTCCGCTGACACTTTCTTATGTATTATACTGCCTTTGAGATTTTCCACAATTTTCTGCCAACTTTCTCTAAGTATATACTACTTGAAAGATTCTCTGCAATTCTCAAACGACTTTTTCCTAAGTATCAGAAAACCGAAAGATTCTCCGCAATTTTTCACTGATCTTTCTCTAAGTATAAGATTGCTTTGGAGATTCACAGTTCTCCTCTTACTTTTTCAGTAGATATGTAGAATGCATAAGAGATTTTCATGTTAGTATTTTTCATGATCTCTTACATGAAGTATGAACCTCGTTTAGGCCCTGATACAATGTATCGCGTCAAAATACTAGATTTGTCCTTCGAAATACTAAATTTCTGGCCAAAAACCCTAATTTTCGAGATCGAAATTCGTTTGAAATTTGGAATTTTAATTACCAATCGTTATATCGCTAAAAGTCTCTGTCGTTACTAGGGAGCAAGATTTGGAGCTCTTGCCCTGAAAAAAAAAACAGTAGCTGTTTTTTAGTCAGGAGTCATCAATACACTAATATGTTTGGGGGATTTGATGTCATTAAAACTAATAACTGAATCATTGAGAGAATCTAATTTGTTGAGTTTCGTTTAATTTTTTACTGCATATAGAATATCTTAAGTGCAATGTGAAGCCGAACGTTAAATGTCAGTTAAAAAGGTGTGTTTTAACACTGATTTATTTGTTGGAATACACTTTCCTACTAATCGATTCATTCTTCTTAGTAGGCCCAAGCTCTCAATAACTAAATACCGAAGTAACTGTGAATTTATTTTCTGCATATGCGCATTTCGATACTTTATGTCTCTTCAGTGCAGATAAAATCTAAACGTTTGGAAGACCATAAAATGAAACTGAGAAATTTATCTGGCTTACACAATGAAATTCCACAAGAAACTTTATCGTATGGTTCTGACACTATATTTCATCTCTTGTCGTGAATGGGTAAAATAAGGAAACAATTCGACGAAATTGAAGGGTAGAAAAACATAAAATGCCAATCGAAATCAAGGATTTTAAGCAAGTAACTAGGTTTCATGTAGCCGGAATTATGGTTTTTCAACGAATGCAAGCTACAATATATCTCGTAGTTAGGGTAGGGGCTTTCAAGAGACTATTCATCCAGACTATGATTGAGATAAGGGGTATTTGAGCGAGGAAACTAAAAAATCGAACAAAAACACGGTATCTAGACGTTATGTCAGAATTCTTGATTTTATGCCACTTTGGCATGCCATAGTTTAACAATCTGTTATAACGAATTCTCGAATTTGTTATATCGAATTCTAGAATTTGTTATAACGAATTTTTGAATTTGTTATAACAAATTCAATTTGTTATAACAAATTCTATAATCTGTTATAACGAATTCAACAATTTGTTATAACGAATTAAATTCGTTAAAACAAATTCTAAAATTTGTTAAAACGAATTCTTGAATTTCTTATAACGAATTAAATTTTTTATAACAGATTCAAAAATCTGTTACAACGAATTCAAAAATTTGTTATAACGAATTAAATTCGTTATAACAAATTTCAGAATTCGTTATAACGAATTCGAAAAAAAAAAATTTGATAGGTCCTATATGGGCTTCCGTACAAAGCCCATATAGGACCTATCTTAATTAATTTTGAATTCGTTATAACGAATTCTAGAATTTGTTATAACGGATTTAATTCGCTATAGCAAATTGTTGAATTCGTTATAACAGATTTTTGAATTTGTTATAACAAATTTAATTCGTTATTACAAATTCGAGAATTCGCTTTAACAAATTTTAGAATTTGTTATAACAAATTCAATTCGTTATAACAAATTCAATTCGTTATAACAAATTCAAAAATCAATTATAACAAGTTCAAGAATTCGTTATAACAAATTTCGGAATTAGTTATAACGGATTTTTAAACTATGACATGCCAAAGTTACATAAAATCAAGAATTCTGACATAACGTTTAGATAACATGTTTTTCTTGTTCGATTTTTTTTTTTTTTTTTTGGCTCAAATACCGTTAATTTCAATCATGATCGAGATGAATAGTCTCTTATTGAAAGCCCTTATCCAAGTACGAGATACTTTGTAGCTTGTATTCCTTGAAAAACCATGATCCCGCTACATAAAACCAATTAACTTCCTTAAAACCTTCAATTTCGATTGGTTTTGTTTGTTTTTGACCCTGAAATTTTACCGACATCTTTCTTTATTTTATTCCAACATCTGAATCAGTGTAAGAACACAAACTTTTAACTGACATTCATTGTTCGGCTTCACATTGAACTTAAGACATTCCAAATGCAGTAAGAAATTAAACAATGTCCGAAATTTTAACAAATGAGATTTTCTCAATGATTCAGTTATTAGGTTTAATGACATCAAATCCCTAAAATCACACTAGTGCATGGATGACTCGTGACTAAAAAACGTTCTAAGTTTTTTCAGGGCAAAAGCTTCAATTATTGCTTCTAAGCAACGACTGAGACCTTAAGCGATATAACGAGTGACAATTAAAATCCCAAATTTCAAAGTAATATCGATCTCTTAAGTTAGGGTTTTTGCCAAGAAATTAAGTATTTCATAAGAAAATCTAGTATCTTGACGAGATACATTGTATCCGGGAAGAGATGATGGGTATTTGAGCTAAAAACCTACCATTTGGACAGAGACAACTCAATATCTCGACGAGATACCAGTTTTCTCAAATTTCTGTGACCCTTGCTTGCCATAGATTACAATTTTATGAATTCGTAACAACAGATTTTACAGTTTGATATCTCAGATTTAAAAAATTGATATAACGAATTCAGAAATTTGTGATCTTAGTTTCTTCAATATGTTCTCACAATTTAAAACCTTCGTTAAAACAATTTTTTAGAATTTGTTATTACGATTTCTACAATTCGTTATAACGAATTCTCGAACAAACGAATTCAAAAAATTGTTATAATGAATTAAATTCGTTATAACACATTCCAGAATTCGTTATAAAGAATTCAAAAATATTTTTGATAGGTCCTATATGGGCTTCCGTACATTTATAATAACCAGCATAGCTGTTAATATTTGTTTAGACTTTTTTGTACATATTTATTGTTTGATCTTATTATTTTTTTTATTGTGTTGCAACAGACGAGTCCTATAAAATATTTAGCAATTTATCTTGCAAGTCAGATAATGTCATCTATCTCATCACTTGCTCAGTTTGCTAACAACAGTATGCCGATGAAACGAAAAATTCCCTCAACCTTCGTTTCAACTTGCACTGTGACCACATTCGGAAAAAGGAAAGATCACAGGCCACTGGATTACATTTTAATTCCACTGGTCATGACTGGAAAAATATGCAAGTAATACCAATTGACCAAAATCGATCGTGGACAGACACACAGAGGCAGGCTAAACAAAAGTTCTAGATAGAAATCCAGTTTGAATATAAAAACTTAAAATATAGTTTTGCTAAAAATCCTGCCCCTACCCATTTCTTCATACTTTTTAACTGATTAACACTCGTTTTGCTCGTTGGGCGTTAAACACAATTTTATAAAAGTATTGTTAATAGAATCGATGTACACATACTGCCAAATTTTTTTCTCTTCTTATGTTACATCTGTAAACAACAGCATCCAACATGTAGCTCTCGACACTTTGAATATACATGTTTTTTTAGTTTTTGTAAATAGGTTTTGTTTTTTTCTACTTTTTTATTGTGTTTTGATGAAAAGCCGGCCAGGTCTCGAAATATCAACTGTAATTGTATGTGCTTTTTACTTTGTTCATTTGAAGTTTATAATAAGGTCACATTGTATGTATCCGATTGGATCTAGCATAACGGTAGTATTGGTGTTTTTGCTTTGTTTAGGTACAGTTTATAGATATATAGAAGCTCGGATCTTCTGACGACATGTAAATTAATCGAAATTGGCCTGTCTGCAAAATTCAAATATAGTGTTGCTTGTTACTCAAATTGCAATGGTCAAATTCCTCAGTGGAAAGATGTTTTCGATAATATTAATTCTAAGACTCTAACTCAGTTTGTTTTTGACATTACACGCATATAATTTATTTTTCAAGACCTGTATAAGCATATTTTCATGCTTATCCTGAGGAACATATAAGATTTCCAAGATTGTCGCTGTTTTTAGATATATATATATATATATATATATATATATATAAAAGTCAAATAAAACCACACTGGAACGTAAATATATGAAAAATAAAGGCTTGGAAATGCAGTTTTCTTATATAATTAAGATATCACATGTCTCTACTTGTACAATAATCAACAGTTCAAAATAAAATGTCACATTTTGCCTACCGGTTTCACTGTTGTATACAGATTTTCAAGGCTATATGTTACTATAACGTTACTAAGAGAAGGATAACGTCACTAAGGTCTTAGCAACAAGGGAGGTAAATAATAAATAGCATATTAATAAAATATAACATAAAATTAAATAAATTCGTATTAATGTCTTATATAGTTTAGACTTGGGCGATATTTGTTAATAAATAAAGATTCTTTATTTACACGTTCTTCTTCCGTGGTATTATCATTACATTTGTAAAGTGGAAATACGGTGTACTGTGGATTATTTATTGCACAAATGTCAATGTGTGCACTCAAGGGGATCATTCGGGTAGTTGGGTCTCTTATTTGTTGTCGGTGTACAGTCATTCTACGACGTATTGACATTCCTGTTTGACCAATATAATCATTACCACATCCCGCACAGGTCATTACATAAATTAAATTTTCGGATGCACAATTGAAGTTGGTTCTTACTGTAAAAATATCACCTTTTTTAAACCTAAACGTTGTTCCTTCTATCAAACTCGGACAAGCGCCACAGTTTGCGCGTTTACATTTTTTTCACTTCGGGACGTGAAGAATTGTTTGAAAATTGCGCTTTAGTTAATATTCTTTCAGCGATTTCGGTTGTCGTTTACTCTTTATGATGTTGCAGTTTGCAAGTGCGGTTCTTAGTCGATCGTCTTGTCTTAATTATGTTAGATTAGGATATATGAGATTAAATGCTTCATTGTTACGTGGATTATATGTTGAAATATAGGCAATGACGTCTGTCTCGGTTTTCGACTTAGTTTCCCTCAATTCTTGTATAGACATCGACTTTGCCTTTTGTATTCCGTTTTCTATGACTGATAAAGGGTATTTTCTTTCAATTAATATTTTCTTTAGTTCTTGTAATCTCGTGTTTCTGGTTTCTTCTTTAGATATGATTGTACATAGTCGTCTCGCTAAATTGAATGGAATGTTTATTCTTGTGTGTTTCGGATGACATGAATTAAATGATAAATATTGCTTAGAATCGGTTGGTTTGTAGTACACATCAGTCTCGATTCTGTTCTTTTCCTTGATGTCAAGTATATCCAAAAATGGTAATTTTTTACTGCTGTATTCCATGGTAAATTGTTTATTGTTATTTATACTATTGATTAAAGCTTTAAAGTCTTCTAATCTTTGAATACCATATTTCCAAAGTATAAAGCAATAATCCAAATATCGTTTCCAATTTTGTTGTAGATATAGATAGAATGGGTTGCCGTATATTTGTTGAGATTTTTCATATATTTTGATTTCCAGAAACCCCATTACCAGATTTGCGTAAGTTGGCGCGACTTTGGTTCCCATTGCAGTACCGGATATTTGTCTATAGTATTCATCATTGAACATAAAATAATTGTTTTCTAATATAAATTTCAATCCTTCTGTAATTAAACTCTTGTTTATTCGTTCGGGTAGAAGTTGACTGTATTTTTCTATCCAATAATTAATAGCTTGAATACCAAAATCATGCGGAATATTTGTATAGAGATTTATTACGTCAAATGAGACAATAAGAGTATTTTCATTCACAGTTTTTGGGAGATGGTTTAACATATCTATATCATCTCGAACATAACTTTGTACTTGTGTTACAAAGGGCTTTAATTTAATGTCAAGGAAATTACTAAGTCTGTGTGTTTCGCAAGCTGGTCCAGCAATAATTGGCCGCAATTTTAAATCGCTTGGACATAGAATTTTCACATAACTGGAATTAGAATTCGCATAACTGGAATTAGAATTCGCGCAAGAGTCACTAATAGTTTGGCTCTTATGTATTTTCGGAAGACCGTAAAAATTGCTGGTTTTGTTCCAGAAATTGGTAATATAGTCACATTCTTTATCCGTTAATCCTCTTCGATATAAGTTTATTAATACAACAAGTCTATGCATTACTTTTGTTTTATTATAATTTTTAACTTTTTCGTAATAATTCGGATCGGTTAACATAGTGAGAGCAATGTTCTTATAATAATCATTATCCACTACCTTTGTCTGCCTCTTTATATAATAATATCATCATCATTTTGAAGAGATTTAATATTATTCCACTCAATTTGACTAATATTTGTTTTGGTTTGTTTTTTGGGTAATTGTTCAAACGGATAGTGTGTTAAAAAATCACAGAATTTATCGAGTACTCGGTTCCGTCCTCTAGACGGCGTATACGTGCTTTTATTTCTTACAAGTGATTCATCGTCAAATTCTTTATCAAAGAGTTCTTCTGTTAGCCGTAATTTTCGGCAAAAATTTGAAATATCGTCTTTTACTTCTTTGTAATTTGTATTTTGTGGGGTAGGGGTAAACTTTAATCCTTTAGATAAAATATGGATTTGTGTATTAGTCAATTCCCTTTTCGATAAATTGATTGCTTTTGGAATCTGTTGTTGCCCCGAATCCATTGTGTGTCCCCGGAAGCGGTTGCTTTGATCTAAAAAACGATTAGTAGAGGTACGATTATATTCGTCATTATTGCTTAGTAGCTGATTGTAACGGATGTTCGGTGTTCGAAAATCATTTGGGGCATTTATATTTTGTCTTTGTCTTGAATAGACATTTTCTGATCTTTGATTTAGCATAGTGTTTCGGGAATAGTTATACATATTGTTCTTTTGATTGAAAGTTTTTAACGGTTGACCTCTCGAATTACTTCTCTGTCTTCGTTGTTGGTCACTTTTTACAGTTCCATTAAAATCCACTGTGTTGTTATTTATAGGGGGTTTATTATTAATCATCCGTCGGGATCTTTGAGGAGATTGTGTTCTGTATTGTTGCTTAACTGCTTCTGCATATGGTTTTTTATTTACATTTTTCATGAACGGGTTTTGGGATACTCCTCGCGAAAATTGTTTTCGTACTGGTGAAACCAAGTTTCACTCTTTTCCCATCTTTGGAGAGAATTCAGTTCTTCTGTTTCACACTCCTCATTCCATAATTTTTTAACGTTATAAAGAACTGCGCTATCAGCCTTGTTTTCTATCTCTCTTTCCATTTCCTCATCAATTGATTTGTAAACATTTTCATTATTGCCCGCTCTTAATTTAAGGAGTTCAATTTCTGTCCTCATTTTGTCTAGAGACATTTTTTCCCTGAGACGTCTCTGATTATCTGGTTCATCTGGTATCTCCTTTATTTGTAATATACGGGGGAGAATGATTGGTGTGGTATTCATCCACTTTTCGTATATATCTGCCTTGTTATTATTTTTAACCATGTTCCAAAAGGCAAATTTACGGGTGTTAAATTTCTGATTCCACAAGTGACCAATACGGCTTTTTATTACATATGCAGATCGTGGAATGTTTTTATTTGTACTTTCATTCACCTTTGGTATTGTTTCATTATTGAATTTCGTTGCTAAAGTTTGTTCTAAAGTTTGACATACATGTTTTAAGGTTTCACTGACCTGACTCGGGTTCAAGGCTTCACTGTCCTCTTCATGTTGTCCTCGCACGAAAATATGAATTTCATCCAACTTGTTAGTAAGAATACCGAGTTTTGAATTAATTCCTTTCAATTCTTCCAGTATTTCTTCATTTATAGCGGCAACTTTATCTGTTTTAGGTGTTGGCATTTCCTTTTTCGGTGTGGTAAAAAATACACAAAAAAGTCAAATAAAACCACACTGGAACGTAAATATATGAAAAATAAAGGCTTGGAAATGCAGTTTTCTTATATAATTAAGAAATCACATGTCTCTACTGGTACAATAATCACAGTTCAAAATAAAATGTCACATTTTGCCTACCGGTTTCACTGTTGTATACAGATTTTCAAGGCTATCTGTTACTATAACGTTACTAAGAGAAAGATAACGTCACTGACGTCTTAGCAACAAGGGAGGTAAATAATAAATAGCATATTAATAAAATATAACATAAAATTAAATAAATTCGTATTAATGTCTTATATAGTCTAGACTTGGGCGGTATTTGTTAATAAATAAAGATTCTTTATTTACACGTTCTTCTTCCGTGGTATTATCATTACATTTGTAAAGTGGAAATACGGTAAACTGTGGATTCTTATTTATTGCACATATGTCAATGTGTGCACTCAAGGGGATCATTCGGGTAGTTGGGTCTCTTATTTGTTGTCGGTGTACAGTCATTCTACTACGTATTGACATTCCTGTTTGACCAATATAATCATTACCACATCCCGCACAGGTCATTACATAAATTAAATTTTCGGATGCACAATTGAAGTTGGTTCTTACTGTAAAAATATCACCTTTTTTAAACCTAAACGTTGTTCCTTCTATCAAACTCGGACAAGCGCCACAGTTTGCGCGTTTACATTTTTTCACTTCGGGACGTGAAGAATTGTTTGAAAATTGCGCTTTAGTTAATATTTTTTTCAGCGATTTCGGTTGTCGTTTACTCTTTATGATGTTGCAGTTTGCAAGTGCGGTTCTTAGTCGATCGTCTTGTCTTAAATATGTTAGATTAGGATATATGAGATTAAATGCTTCATTGTTACGTGGATTATATGTTGAAATATAGGCATTGACGTCTGTCTCGGTTTTCGACTTAGTTTCCCTCAATTCTTGTATGG
>MJUU01014361.1:4531-19678 GCA_002080025.1 Modiolus philippinarum | reverse complement strand
GGGGGGGGGGGGGGGGGGGGGGGTAACTTCTATATGTATAGGTACGGGACGTGCGGCAAATTCGGGGTAGAATTTCCTGAAAGACTTTGGAGATTTCGGGTCTATATTTAAGCAATTTCTGGAGATTTCGGGTTTAATTTCTTGTTGTTTGGAGATTTCGGGTATCAAATTTTGTTTTCCTGGCCAATTTAAACAAAGTGAAAGGATTAAGTGATTTGCTACATTAAATTAGGCATTAATCTTTTGATTAGCACATCCCCTTTGGATAAATTCAGGTCATTATTTTAGTTTTTTGGATAAACTCGGGTCTCAAATTTGGCCTGACCTGGATAATTTCGGGTAGGGGTTTGAACCTAAAGACGCACCCCCGTCATTTTATAGTCAAGTTACCCCCCGGGAGTAGCTACCACAATAGAGATTCATGTTCGACAACTCTCTGCAATAAAAACTGTTTAATTTTAGTTTAAATGGAAAGTTTTCTCTGAATGAGAAGAATTCATAAAAACAAGATACCATATCTGAAACTTGAAAACTTTATGTGTCTAAATCTCTCCTTTCCACTTGAGCTAATTCAGAATAGGCTTTTTATCGTTTATTTTGTTTCGAGCTGTTTCAGAGAAAAACCGTGTTTTTTCACTTTTACTTTTGTTCACCCCAAATCGCCACCTACTAGCAAGTCGATAGATTATCAAGTAACTGATTTTTCTACCAAGTTTCATGAGCATTTATTTATCTTTTTGGGAGCGATTAATTTTTGAAATCTTGAGTTTTGCACAAACTGCACCTGTAGGTAAATTGATTTTATATCAAGAGTTGTCGCACATTGGCCGAAGCAGATAGATTGGTACTTTCTTTACTGATATTGCTACATTTATTAGAAATTAATTCCGCTCTCAAACTGGTGCTGGGGTCGTCTTGAATTTACCATGATGTATGTGGAAAGTTCGTAATTTTGGGCTTCATGGTAAAACCAAGATGAAGAACTACGATAAATATAGTTTCCATAACGAGAACTAGTTGATTATGAAATTTCTCACATCGAGTTAAATAAATTTTGCAAATGTTTGAAAGCGAGGCTTGCCGAGCTTTTAAACATTTGAAAATTTATTTAACGTTTAAGTTGTGGAAACTGTTTCTCTAATGACTGGACGAAAAACACCGAGGATTGTATTCCGAATAAATTTGGCGGGAAATGTCACGAAACTTGTTGGAAAACAAATGTTTCACCACCGTTCTGGGAATGTGAAAACTGGATAGAAATTAGAGAAGAGTTGTTCCATTCATTAGGTTTAGCATGTATTTGTAATGTGCATTTACTCCATATCCATTCATTGTTAATTTCAAAAGAAATATAAATAAGAAATATGATTTTATTTGTAGGCAAAAGGTAGAATAACCGTGATGCCTGGTGAGTGTGTTTCAAGACCTGAAAATTTTTTTTCTAGTTGAATGAATGATTAAGAATTTTTCAGACATACCGCTGTTAATACATATTAAAATTTGGTGAATAAATCACTTATTATCTGTTTTTGGGCCATTTTTTGTTTTCTGTGTTAATTGTTTTGTGACTGTTATCATGGATTTAAATATATTGTTAAATTAAAAATTGTTAGACTGTTAATGAAACGTCTATCTCCCATCCAATGCAATTGGCTCATCTTGCATTTTTAAATATCAATAAAAGAAAAAGTCAGTAACTCGCACTTTGTTCAATTCGGGCATGCATAATTCTGTCACATCTACCCTTTAATTTTATTCCTTAATGCATCGTTCTATAGCATTGAAGCAAGAAATTCTTTATATATCATTTCAAAGCTCATTTTGGATAAAAAATAGATTATATACGACACTTGAAGATCTTACAATTAAAGAACCAGTGCAAATAAGATATGTGTTAACAATGATGACAATCATAGAAGAAAGCCAATTTTAGAATTCAATGCAGTGATAAAGCTATATGAATGAATAAATTCTACCGACATTTCTTTCTCCCATTTGGCTTTTTAAACTATTTTGCAGGTGGTGGAATAAACGAAAACAACATTCAAAGAATTTTAAAAGAATCCAGAGCTAGGGAATATCATTGTTCAGCAAGAACAAGTAAACAGTCGTTGATGCAATTTCAGAAATCAGGAATACAAATGGGTGCCGCTTACTACCCGCCAGAGTTCAGTACTAAAGTGACCGATGTATCAAAAGTTCAAACATTTGTTAGTTTATCTCAAAATTGCTTTATGGATATGGATTGCCATGGCTAAAAGTTCAAATACCTTGTTACAACTACTGAAAATGGGCAGTATATTAAATCTAGTGAAAGGATCTTTTATACGAAGAAGAGGAAAATAAAATCCTTGAATGATTCAAGGCTTAGTTCTCATTCATTGATTTTTTATTAGAAATGTTTGCATTTAAGGACACGTAAAGAATGTAATTTCTAATTGATGGCTTAATGAAATGTCCCTCAATTGCTACGATGAGATGATATTATACATTAAGGTTCATTGCCTGTTGGTTATGTGCACCGATTTGGTACAATAAATCTATTTAAACATCATTTGTTCTTCACTATATTTCAGATTTTGTAATTTCTTTTTAATTATGGGTCTATCGTTTCCATTAGAGCCAAATATGAAATTAAAAACCAAAAGCAAAGCAAAAAGAAAAGGAAAAAATCACAAAACAAATATCAGTTTTGAGAATGCAAACACTTCATAAACATGATATATTATATTCCATTATGCTGCATCATTTGATAGTTTACTCTTTACGAGTAAGATCATCCGTTTCACTTGGTGTCAGCCTTTTTTCCCTTTTTAGTCCCCTACCGGCGATAGCCGAAGGGAACTTTAGGTTTGCGCTCTGTCCGTCCGTCTGTCCGTCCCGCATCAGTTTTCCTCACTTTTTTTCTAAACCGTTGCAGGTATTGGCCTAATATTTTGTATTTGAGTCTACCTTGATGAGTTACAGATCAGCTGTAAGTTTGGTTCGGGTCCAATGATTTTTGCCGGAGTTATGGGCCTTGGACTTAGACATTTTAGTAAAATATCAGTTTTCCGCACTTTTTTTCTAACCCATTGCAGGTATTGGGCTGATATTTTGTATGTGAGTCTACCTTGATGAGTTACAGATCAGGTATAAGTTTGGTTCCGATCCAGTGATTTTTGCCGGAGTTATTGGCCTTGGACTTAAAAGATTTTAGTAAAATATCAGTTTTCCGATATTTTTCTAATCTGTTGCAGATATTGATCTAACATTTTGTATGTGAGTCTTCCTTAATGAGCTACAGATCAAGTGAAAGTTTGGTTCCGGTCCAGTGGTTTTTGATGGAGTTATGGGCCTTGGACTTAGAAAATTTTAGTGAAATGACAGTTTTTCCACACTTTTTTTCTGAACCGCTGCAGGTATTGATATGATATTTTGTATGTGAGTCTACCTTAATGAGTTATAAATCAAGTATTAGATTGCCGGGTTATGGTCAACTGATTTTTGAAGGAGTTACGGGACTTGGACTAAGAAAACAAATTTTACTATTTTTGCTAGTATAATAAAGCCTTGTTCTATCGGTAGGGGACTTGGTATTGCCTTGCAATACGATCCACACTTGTTCATACATCATCTTTGTGTTAAATGAAATCGTTTATTCATGTATTGATAGCCAAGCTCTCTTTCATTTTAATGAACAACAGATATTGCATTATTTCCTACTGATACACCATAATCAGTATCATACCTGAATCTGTACCTCTACATTGACAACTCTGGACGTCTAAAACAAACCTTCACGACAAGTGTAATGATTTCGACTTTCCAATAGTGCTCGTTTTTGAGCAGTAATATTCCCACATCTCCGGCATATGGCGTCTACATTTCACAACTCTTTGGCTATTTTCGTGTCTGTAGTTTGTACAGCGATTTTGTCAACAGGGCGAAATTACTATATCAAAAACTTCTATATTAAGGGTATGTTCATTGTCACTACAGATGTTTTACGGTCGTCACCATGATTTGACATACAGTTACGATTTTTCTATTTCACAGATGAGAATAGAAATCTTTTGGGTAGATCTACAGTTTAATAATACCGAACGTACAAACACCGACTCTGACAATAGCGGACTTTTCACTGGCAGTGTGACGGGTGCTACACGTGGAGCAGATCATGCTTACCCTTCCCTTACTTTAGAGACAAAAAAGAAATGTGTATTATGCAAAAAGCATTTCAAGAGACACAATAAGTGAATGACCAAGCTCTTTAGATAGAGTTTGAAAATGGAAAGATGAAAACCTTTATTTTAGAACAATGACTAAATTTTAGCACAATTTACTTTTGTCGGTTCATTTTAAAAACGTTGTTTCGAAGGCGACAGTCACACGAAAGATGAAAACGAGCGGAGAACATAGTTTTTTATGTGTGTTGACCAATCTGCATCCATGCCTAAGAACATAAATATTTTATTATGCCATGTTTTCTTGCAATTGACTCGATGAGTTCCCTGTGATTGCTTAAATGTTGTGATTGTCTTCTGTTGGTCTTTTTGTCGGGCAACAGATGAAAGCGATTGTAAGAACACAATGTTTGTTGACGATCTTGCACCCAAAGGGGGATGAACATAGATATAGCATTGATCGACATTTATCAATGAAGTCAGAGTTAGGGGCCATCTTGAACTTAATATGAGGTAAGCAAAACACACAGTTCAAGACCTCATGGTGACTTAACGATGAAGAATAACAATAAATGCGTTGTTCCCTCGCTGGGTTTTACCGTGAGAGACTATCTCGTGTGTATTTTATACACCATATCCTTTCATATTTATGTAGCATTGTTCGAGATCTAGCAATTGAATTCCTCTCAAGCCGGTATAAGGAGTTGTCTTGAACTTGCTATCAGAATCAATGTTTGCTCAATGTGAAGGCTTCATGCACAAGACTTGGCTCGTTAAATGTTAAAATAATACTATAAATACAATGTTTTTATACTATTATTTTAACATTTGAACGAGAGCCTAGCCCCTGTGGCCTCATGATGACTTCAAGGTGAAGAATAACAATAAAAGAGTTGTTCCATTTGCTTAATCTTATCGTTTATGTGTAAGGAGTTTGTCCCATACACATTTTGTAAATATCCCTTAATTTGCTCATTCATATAGATATCTCTTGGAAGCACATATGAAGATTTTCTGTGTGAAATCAAATGAATATTGGACATTAGGTCAATAGGTTGGCAGTTCTTTTTCAATTTTAGGTGAGCACCAAATAAACATATCCAGCCAATAACACTGAAATTGCAGTTATTTTGAGCTCTCCAGATTTCCATTCTACTACCAGAGTATCTGTAGAGCGAATGAAAACTTGCAAAAGGGGCATACTCCTTCACTTATTGAGTACTTAATATAACCCATTTTGTTAATAAAAAAATGAAGATACTTAAAGATACCCAGAGAAAATAGACTATGCCGGACTTGCAATATTTTGGATGATGAAACACACTTTTTGTTACCGGTATATTGTAAGAAAAATTCTACTTTACAATCAGATCTTTTCAACAAAATTATATCTGAAGATGCTAAAATTTTTTTACACTTTTACTGAAAATGAAAGAAAAAAGATTTTTTGCTTTGCCCATCAACACTAAAGCAAGTAGAAAAAATAAGGTCCTTTATAAAACGGTCATTAGGACTGGGGACTCCTAACTCTGTTACATATGAAAAAGAAAGGAAATGGGGTAAATGTCAAGGAGACAACATCCCATATCCAGGTTAAAACGACCCAAAACAAAACTTCTAAGGGGTCACCATATGGTCTTCAACACAGTGAGGAACCTCACACCATATAGTAAGCCCTAAATGGCCCCGAAAGGTAAAAAAGTGAATAAATCAATGGAAACAAACCACACCCAATAACCCAGATATCAAGAAACTAAAATTTTATAAGAAGACAAGGACAAGCCAATGACCAACATATTCCTGACTTGGGACAGGCGCAAAAATTGCGGTGGGGTTAAACTCGTTTTCTTGGATCCAAACCCTCCCCCTATGTGTGGTGAATGGCTAAAAATAAATACACAAAAACTCACAGTAAAAATCAAACTAGAAAAAAGTCCAACTTATCAAGACGAGTACCCTTACAATGAAGTACATAAAACATGAAGACAATACACACAGGTACTGTCCGGACAAATGCTCGCAGTTACTGACAGCTAGCTAAGGACATAATTTCCGTTGACTATGATATCAAGCCTTCTTACATATGAAATTTTAATTGAAATACTTCTAAATAGATTTGGTATAACAACATCATCAATTATGAAAGAAGAACATGATATTGTCCAATGCCAAAAACTGCCAATATGAAAAATTGTTTAAATTTAGTTATGGTGTAAAGCATTTAGGAGATTATCAATATTTTTGCCAACAAAAACCAGAAGTAAAGATTTAACAACAATGCTGTATTTATATCCTTTATGAATAAGTTTGTTCAACGGATTAATAAGTTTGGAAGGACAATTTTTGAATTTATGCGCTTTGTAAATGATATTACCATAGAAGTTTGGATGTGAAATGCCCTGATGTATAAGAGCCCTGCATGTAGAACCAAATTTTCTTAATAAGTCAATGTATCTATAATAAAATTTAGAGAATGTTTTTATCAATTTATGATATCTAAACCTTTGATGCAGAAGTTTTTCAGTGAGACAAAGATTTCGGTCGTTGAAGTCAGAAACATTACTACATACTCGTGCATATCGAACAAGTTGTGAAATGTAGACCCCGTAAGAAGGGGCTAACGGAACATCGCCGTCGAGATGGGGGAAATTGACTATAGGGAATGAGAAATCATCCCTTTTATCATAAACCTTAGTGTTTAACTTTCCTATTAAGATCAAGAAAAGGAGTATAATCACTGCTGCTATTGGATTTATTTAAAGTAAGTTCTGCAGGATAAATTTCATGCCGAAATAAAACGAAATTTGAAAGGATTTTTGTGTAGTTTAGGAAGCCAATACATAAGAGGAATGCTTTTATAATTAGAAGCTGCTTTAAGTTCAGCTGTAGCTATGTTTTTGTTTTTACTTGCTGTGTTTGTTATTGTCACAAACTTCTATGTTAGTTAATGAGACAAATAAAATATTTGATTTGATTTGATTTGATCTGTTAAAAATGCCCACTATTCAGTTCCTTGAGAATTTGTCCACAGGTCAAAGCGATGAACAGAGTTTAGAATCTCAATAATTAGTATCCAAGTCGCATTACTCTTCAGTTCTTTTTAATAATTATGACGGGTAAGTTCAGGTTCGAATTCTAGAATGAAAAAACGGAAAGCTTGCTAAATTATTGACCCATGCAGCTATTGCAAATGCATTCCAATTCTGTGCTTCCTTAAGGTAGTAGACCCGGAGTAGGGGAAGATAACTCCTTTTTGTGCACAAATTACTTGTTTTGATTGGTATGAATAAAACAAAAGATTTACAATATTTATCATAATAGAAATTAAATATTCAATTATCATGAAACTGCACTCCTTTCATAAAATAATTCAAAGCGCCTACATTGAAATATCTAGGTTTTAAAATATTCAAATAGATGAAAGTCAGATTTTTGGTAAGGGAGATAATTATTTTTGCTTGACGTTCAGAAAAAAAGGAATATAAAGACTTTTTAGGTATTTTTCCTAACATTGTGAAAAAACGGAACGGTGAAATTTTTTGGATAAAATTTTAATATAAGTCATGTGTAAGGAGGACCTTAATTCCTAGTTTTTTTTTGGTGAAAATTGACTTTTAGGATTTTCATCTACTGAAGCTGTGTTTTCAGCAATGTTTTGAAAACGTATTTTTTTTTACTGCAAATCAGCACTTAATGATTGCTTATGATTATTATTCTCTCATATTTAGGTCTAAGTTTCTATGAAGAAGTTTGGCAATTTACAGTCTTTTTATGCTAATTCTTATACATCTACAGTACAGTAGTATACGCTTCGGGGTGATTACTGACTCCTAAGATAGGGACTATAAATCAAAAATCTTACGGTGAAAGTTTTTAAAACTTTTTCTAGAAATATATTAGTACATAACTGTTTCATACTGCAAATTTAAAGAAAATTGATTTTGTGGAAAATTTTTGGGTTACCCCGGGTCTACTTACCTTAATTACTTTGCCAATCGGATCTTCTGTATGCAATTCGAGGTAACCATCTTACGATGGACATACTTCAAATATGGATTCTGTTAGACAGTCCGTTATCCTAATAAACGAAATAGCTAGCTCTTGAAAGCATCTTCATGGTTTCAAACAATAGTACTGAATTGGGTGTTTTGTTATTGAAAATTTAATCTTTTATCTGTCCATCAGCTAATTACTACTATATGTAATTTAACTTGTACTTATCTATTTTTGTGCATCGTTTTGATAACAGTGATCATAACTACAGCCCTAAAATAAACAATGGAAGTATGTGGAGTAAATGCACATGAGACAAATACATGGTTGAACCAAGCACTGAAACAATGCTTCGTCTTTAAGTCGCTATGATGCCTTCAACAATGACCTTTTCTTATAGCTCACAGGAAGTTCAAGACGGCCCCTAGCACCGATTTGATCGGAATTCGTTACTAATTGTCGATCAACGCTACATCCATGATTTTTTTAGCCAATGAATGGTGGATATTCAACAAACATGAAATTAATTAACTGACAAAGAACTCTTATAATCTCTGTCATAAGTTGCCGGACAAAAAGCAACACTGTCCTAAGCTAGTGAACAGTTACACCACAAGGCGCTCATCAAGTCGATTGTAAGAAAACTTGGTATTGTAAATAGTGAGATGTGTGCACTATAAACAGGTGGTCAGAATGACATTTTGAAATTACAAAACTAAAATGCTAAAATTTGGAAGTATATCTATTTGAGAAATTTTCTCAAGAACAAGCACATCATAACTGAAATATAGTAAGATTTAATTCAAGGTCTCAAGTTTGGCCACCATCTCTAAAATTTTAGCGGCTAATAGAAATTTTTGATGGACAAGCTAACTCAAATTACAAGTTTTTTTTCAAATTGCCACCAACAATTGAAGTTTGGTGGCCAACCTCTTTTAGTAGGTTTTGGTCCCTACTTTGTTGACTAAATTAAGGGATCAAACATGTTTTTTTTTCTTCATGCCTTATTTCTTGTTATGAAGTACGTGTTTCTGGGTAAACATTGAGTATCTTATTTGGTATCAGCGGTTCACTTGATTAGTTGATTGGGTTTCAATTTGAGTTTCTCAAGGCTGTTTTATCCGATTCTTAACAATGTAGTTTTATTTGTTTTTGTATTTTTCAATTTTGCAAAGATTTTTAAAAAATATTTGTTATTGTCTTTTTTTGCCTTCCTATGTATGGGAGCTACTTAACTAGGAAGCTACTTAACTTTTGGTAAATAGTTGGAACCAACTCATGTATAGGTTAAGTTCACAAGATGGTTTCGTTTTAGCTCACCTCATGAAGTGAAGGGGGAGGCTTATGTGATACCCCTAGCGTCGGCATCCTCATCTGCGTCCGTTCAGGAAGAATGTTTAAAGTCCATTCTCGCTAACTGACATGCCCCACATCAACCATATTGGTATGTATGGTGCATTTTAGGACAACTGCAATGCATGCTTCGGAGGCCGTCTCTGGCCTACATTTTACGCATGAGCGACTTGGTTTAATTCAACTCCCACTCGCAGACATGCCCCCACATCCACCATGTAGGTATGCAAGTTGCATTTTTGAATGACAACTGCAATGCATGCTTTGGATGCTGTTTGTGACCTACATTGTACGCATGAGCGACTTGGTTATGTAGAATGGTTAAAGTCTATTCCAGCTTACTTACATGCTCCACATCACCCATATAGGTATGTACCTGTACAGCTGCATCCAACTCAAGATTGACCGTGTAAACACCCCATCAAACATGTCCAACCCCATCAAATATTGGATGGAAGTTGGATGAGGTCCTATTTTCATCCAACTTTTTTAATTGACCATCCAACAAATTTGATCGTGTAAACGGGAATTTGAAGGTAAAATCAACTTTTTTCAGCTAGATTTCAACTTTTATGGTTTAAAAAAAAACTGTTCGCGCGCACACCACTCTAATCGTGTAATTACGCATGTATTATGACGTCATACATTTATTACGTTAGACCGAATTATCTGTCGTGTACAAAGCTACTTTTATCATCCTATGTTTATCTTTTACTGATCTGACTTGTTATTTTTTTTATCCTGCAATGGTGGTATTTACTAGACGAATACGACCCTACGGATATTTTTTTTTCGTATTCGTAGGATATACTGGTAACTGGTCCACGATTTTGAATGGAGAAAAGACAGAGCGACTGCAGTTTGAAACCTCGAATACTTTGACGTCACGGTGTAAATTCTCTTATGACGTCAGGGATTTTACCAAAATGGCCGAAGTTGTTTACTGTCTTCCTGGTCCCGCTTTACTCAGAAAATTCATTTTTAAATATGGTTTAAATGATCGCAGGATAAAAACAATATACGTACATTGTCGGAAATATAAAATTTATTTGTACTCGCTGCGAAACAGACCAGAAATGCTCGGTAAACCTCGCATTTCTACCTGTTTCTAAGCTCGTCAAATAAATTTTATATTTTCCGACAATGTACATATATTGTATATTTATTTTTATATTGCTTTGTGACAAATATAAAAAATTTTAAAAAAAGATAAACATAGGATGATAAAAGTAGCTTTATAAACGACAGATAATTCGGTCTATTATTACAATTGATTTGATATACGTTGCAGAATGCCGTGGGCATAGTCATCCAAACAGAATATGAGCTTAATTTTAATGTGTATTGCCGGCTCAATGCGGCTTCAATATTGTTTCAATAAAGAAGATAAGAAATGTAATTCAGCTATCTCGTTAAGGGAGTACGAGTCTCAAAAATTTTGTAATTAGAATTAAAATTCTGACATTTTGTCTTGAAGAGAACATCTAATGGAACAACTTGAGCAAGAAATTTTGAAAATCCATATAGGAATTTTTTAGATATAAGACGTCAAAATTTTGGCGGGAAACAGATCTCTCTAGAGTTTTAATCCAATTTGCATAAGATGTTTATAGGCCTTTAAATGTATGAAATTATAATTGGAAGTTGATTAAATTTTATATTTATGTATGTTAAAGTGACTTATGACCAAGAAAATGTGATCCATGTGCAAAAAATTTTAGCACTGTTTGAATGGATAAAACCTGAGGACATAGAATGCTTCTAAAATCTGAGGCTCGTACAACCTTAAGATTTGTTTGATGAGGATCTGCTAGCAAACGACGCTATCTGGAACGTTTTTTTATCCTGCAATGGTAGTATTTGATAGACGAATACGATCGACGAATATTTTTTTGCGTATTCGTAGGGTAGACGAGTAACTGGGCAAAGAAAGACATGGTGACTGACCTTACAATTCAGTTGACGTCACAGGGAAGATTCTTATATGACGTAACGATTTAACACAAAAATTTTAGAATTCTTCGCTACTCTTCAATACGCATTTAATAAAATCATTATTGAAAAAAAATAGAAAGCAGGAAATATCGACAATTTTAAAAAGAAAAGACGACGGACACATGTCATAAAAACTCCGGACATTTAACGCCAGCCGGGGATTATTTACATGTACCAGTTTTGGGGTACCTATACCTCCCCTTTTCTATCCCGTTTCTTTAAGACTGTATTTTTAAATGAATTAAAATGAAAGCCAGAGCATTATATATTTTTGTTGCCCTTTTGCTTAAATACCAAAAGGTAAATCATGTGACGCTTAAAATTGTTGTCGGTTTTCCTCTTGAAGTCACAATTAAGCTTCCAACAATTCCTAGTATTGTAAATTAAAGACGGTCCAGTAGTGGTTTGAGTGGAATTTGTTGCTATATGTGGTAGCGACGTTCGTGATTCTTCCTATTTCATGGACCAGGGACGGATCTAGGACTTCAAGAAAGAGGAGGCGTAATTTTTTGAAGTTTAGAAAACTTGTATGGAGGACGACGGGATTAGCATGTGTTGCTAATAATTACCTAATCCAGTTTATTGGATAATTTCTTGATATCTAGGACAATGCTACATAAAGTCTTTTTTAAATTGCGTTTGTTTACTCTAGTTGTCGAAATCCTTATATGCAGAAACTAAACTTCGGTATTTTGCTATTTTACTCCTATCTACCCTTTGAAAAATGTAAAAATTCTTAACATTTCCTCAATTATGCAAATGAGCTTAAACACGACGCCCATTTTCCTTATATGGTCAGCTATAAACAGTTACCCTACTTCCAATCGTCACGAATATAGAGCACCGTAAAGTATGAGAGTCGTAGGACGCTTGGGGGTTGGGCACCCCAGGTTCAGTTTTGTTTAGCCAAATTCTATTGTTTGGTCTTTTTTATGCCTCCTTTTGTGCTGTTTCATTAACTCTTGAGTGTCGGATTTGTACTCTATCCAAACCTTAATGTTGGTACTTATATCGATTTGTCTTCATTTTGTGATTTCTAACCCCTTTTACCCTGGTCTTTTGGTTTCCAATCCCAATCTCAACAAGTTATCTTCCTTTGTTTTTGTGTACTCTGGATTCCCTGTTTTGTCTTGTTTTGTCATAACGTTACCCCAACTATTGTGTCTTTTTATTGTTATTCATTTTTTATTGATTAATCCCGTTATCTCTGTATCATTATTGATTTTTATGCCCCCGCGACGAAAAGTCTGGGGCATATTGTTTTACCCTTGTCCGTCCGTCTGTTTATTCGTTCGTCCGTCAGTCCGTACGAATGAAAACACAACTATTAGTGTTTTTTTTTAGAAAGTTTGCAAACAAATTCCAACTACTTCAAAGGATTCTACCTTACAATAAGTAGATGTGCACACAAATATCTTTTGGAATATTCAAAATGGCCGCAGTTGTCATGGAAACTGCAAAAAGGCGGGAAATTTCAAAGTGCCTCAAATTTGATGAAACTTTACAAGAAGGATGTCTAGCACCCACAGAAATGATTTTGGATCTCAGAATTTTCAAAATGGCTGCCGTTGCTATGGAAACTGGTAAAAGGTGGGAAATTTCAAAGTGCCTCAAAATGGATGGAACTTTACATGAAGATTGCCTAGCACCCATAGAATTGATTTTCGGGCTCAGAACTTCCCTTTTATGCATTTTGGAAAAAGGGGAGGCATATCATTGTGTCCATACTTGTACTGTTTCAACACCTTTATTGTGTCAACACGCACTTAAATTTGCACTTGCCATATTGATTCAGTTTCAATGAGTGGGGGGCATAATTGGTTGACATTCGGCGACAGCTCTAGTTTTGGTTCATGCATGTGATTTATTTCTTTGTTATTTTGTGTTTCTTCTTTGTTGTGATTCTCCAAGGATAAAAAATGTCCATTTTAATACTATTAATTAATCAACTAATTGCAATATACATATTTTATTTTCCCCGTCCCGAAGCAGTCATAGGTTGGAGTATGAGAATCGGGGCGGGGGTTCCTTTAAAAAAAAATAAAAAAAAAATAATAATGTGTTTTACTCTTGTGATGTGTTTTTTCTTCCCACCGCAGCAGAAATTAACAACCACTGAATACCCGAGATGAGCACGCAAACAGAGAAAATGAGCAAGTAAGCAGAAAAATGATCGAGCAGTATGAACAGCAAAATTAGTAAGTGTGCAGCGAAATGAGTACGTGAGCATACCCTTAAACAGCGAATTTGTCGCTTTTCCCACCAAAACAACATTTCACCAACACTCCAACTAACCACCACTTAATTCCTGAGATGAGCATGCGAGCAGCGAAAATGAGCAAATGGCCAGAGAAATGAGCAGCATGATCAGCAAAATGAGTATGTGAGCACACCCTTTAGCAACGAAATTACCACTTTTACCACCCCAAAGCTGCAGAAGCAACAATATTCCAGAGATGAGCACGCGAGCAGCGAAAATGAGCAAGTGGACAGAGAAATGAGCTCGTGAGCATACCTTTCAACAGCGAGATAACCACTTTTTACAACGCACAGCTGCAGCGGCATCAGCAATATTCCTGAGATGAGCAGGTGAGCAGAGAAATGAGCAGCAAGAGCAGAGAAATGGGCATATGAGCAGCAAAATAAGCAAGTGAGCAGCAAAATGAGCAAGTGAACATACCCTTTAATAGTGAATATGTCGCTTTCCCCTTCACATCAACATTTCACTACCATTTCCACTAACCACCATTTAATTCCCGCCTGCGCACCTGAGCAGCGAAGATAGGCAAATGACCAGAGAAATGAGCAGCTACAGCAGCGAATTGAGCAGGTGAGCATACCCTTATACAGCGAAATTACCAATTTTACCCCGCACAGCTGCAGCAGCAGCAATATTCCCTAGATGAGGACGCGAGCATCGAAAATGAGCAAGTGAGCAGAGGAATGAGCAGCGAAATGAGCATACCCTTAAACACCGACATTAACACTTTTACCAGAGCACAGCTGCAGCAGCAGAAGTAGCAATATTCCCGAGATGAGCACGCAAGCAGCGAGAATGAGCAAGTGAGCAGTAAATTGAGCAGCGTGAGTAGCGAAATGAGTATGTAAGCAGCGAAATGAGCACATGAGCATACTAGGAAACAGCGAAATTACAACTGTTTCCACCACTTCCACTGCAGCAGCAGCAATTTCAGAGATGAGTACGCGAATATCGAAATGAGCACGTGTGAAGTGAAATAAGCAAGTGAACAGCGACGTTACAACTGTTCACTGCAGCAGCAGCAATTCCCAAGGTGAGTACGCGAGCACCGAAATGAGCACGTGAGAAGTGAAATGAGCAAGTCAACAGCGATATTCCTATTGTACTGTAATTATATTTATCATATGTTTAGTAATAAATACAGACGTTTTGAATATGTGATACAGTGCATGAAGTTCATTCCGTATTCACACTATGACGTCATACCCTTTATCGCATACCCTTTATCGCATGGCTTACCCTTTATCACACACCCTTTATCGCATGGCTAGCCCTGTATCATACCCTTTTTCAAAAAAATTCTTTTTTTAATTTGACTTTAAAAAAAAATTGAGGGGGTAAAAAAAAATTTTTTTTGGGGGGGGGGCAAAAAATTTTTTG
>MJUU01014360.1:20129-31623 GCA_002080025.1 Modiolus philippinarum | reverse complement strand
ACATCTCCATATAGTGTCCTTCCTTTGTGTAAAGTTTCATCAAAATCCTTCAAGTGGTTTAAAAGGAGTTGCGCTTACAAGGTAACTCATAAATCCGGAATACATGAAAAGTCGAAGTCAAATTATCTCCCCTTTCTGGTTTCAAAAAATTATTATATTCCTTCATGCACATCTCAATATGTTGTCCTTCCTTTGTGTAAAGTTTCATCAAAATCCTTCAAGCGGTTTTAGAGGAGTTGCGTTTACGAAATTACCCATACATAGGGAATCTACAAAAAGTCGAAGTCAAATTATCTTCCCTTCCTGGTTTCCGACAATAATTATATTCCTTCATGCACATCTCAATATAGTGTCCTTCCTTTGTGTAAAGTTTCATCAAAATCCTTTATGTGGTTTAAAAGGAGATGCGCTTACGAGGTAACTCACACATAGAAAATATATGAAAAGTCAAAGTCAAATTATCTCCTTTTTTCTGGTTTCAGTCAATAATTATATTCCTTCATGCACATCTCCATATAGTGTCCTTCCTTTGTGTAAAGTTTCATCAAAATCCTTCCAGTGATTTCAGAGGAGTTGCGCTTACGAGGTAACCCATACATAGGGAATCTATGAAAAGTCAAAGTCAAATTATCTCCCCTTGCTGGTTTCGGACTATAATTATATTCCTTCATGCACATCTCCATATAGTGTCCTTCCTTTGTGTAAAGTTTCATCAAAATCCTCCAAGTGGTTTAAGAGGAGTTGCGCTTACAAGAAGTGTGGACAGACTGACGGACAGACAGACAGACAGGGTGATTCCTATTTACCCCCCAAACTTTGTTTGCGGGGGTATAAAGATAAATCAAAGTGCAGTCTGCACTGAAAGGTGGTTGGCTTTGTCAGCAATGAATATATCATGTGTAGCTGACCTCGATCATGAAGATTGTGATCTCAAATTCAGGGCAAAACTTAAAGTATCCATACTTGGGAACAATTAGAAAGGAAAAATTTTTTACAGCTCAAGTATTATTTGATGTAAAAAAAATATGTGAGAATCACATTGTGGATTATGGATTAACTGTACAAAGTTTAATGCTGATAATCTCAAGTTTGATTGAGGGGGGGGTAAATATTTGATTGCCTAGAAAAAAATTATTTATTTTCATGAAAATCTAAAACAAATTAATATATATTTTCACCAAATGTCACATCCGATCATTTATTTGCAATTGCAAAACAAATTTATTCTTCAAAATTGAATTATTTATTTAAAGGACAAGAAGGATACAAATATTTATTTTCACTGGCACCAAGATAAATTATGTATTTACAAAATCACCCAAGACCCTGCTTCCCGAAATTCAAATGGTCATCCCTTTAGTGTGACAAACAGCACGTTATTTTATCTGCGTCCAAACTCCTTTGGCCGAGGAATTGCAGATACTATGCACAGTTGTATTTCTTTATTCTCCCAGAAACAGAATTCTAACTAGTAGAAAGAAGGATGCCTTTAAAATTGAAGCATCGCTTGGCATCAGCATGATCAGCGCCAGCGGTTTCACCAACCACTTCCAAATATATCCAAATCTCCAGTCACTGTCTGACATACATGAACTTTCTACGATATTCTTCTTATAAATAACCACCATTCAACTCATAATGGCGGCGTTTTTAGTTACGCTACATTCTCCTTGTGAATGATCGAGAAAGTGAAAGTAAACCTCCATATTAGATCTTTTGGAACTCATCGGCATTTATCCTACATGACTGCTTAAAGTTCAAATTTTCCCGCTCTTTAAAGAAAGGTTCCGAATATATTATGCTTTACGTAAATAAAGCCATTGTTCGCTTTTAAGGTTGCGGGTGCTATGTTATAGTGTGTTTTAAAATTTTTTAATGAGAAATCGTGTGTGTATAAGATATTTTTATTCTGCCATGTGCAGTGCTCCAACGCTTGAGGAACTTTCAAGACAAGTAACAATTAAAACCAAACTATGCGCATGCGTATACACTTGTAAACAAAACAACGTGTTCGTCGCATGGAAAGACAATAAATATACTTATACAGCGATATCAAAAACAGATAAACATTAGAATATCATTCATTCATTACATAAAGCAATTGTCGCATAGTTGATTATTTGCAAGAAACTGATAATATCAACAAGATTCGGCTGCAACAAAAATTAATACACACAGCCGATTTACACAAATTATCTAAGACGGTATGTTCATTACGCTGCAACAGAGTCCTTGTAATTGTGTGGCAATAAACGAGATCTATGAAAAACTATGTTATTAGTGGGTATTTTGCTGTTTTGATCGCTTAAATAGCCAAAGCTCATAGCAGTTTGAAGTATATTATATAAAAAGCATTAGCTGTAGTGCATTCTTTGGAACCCGGTCTTCGCAATAAGGTGGCCAACCACCTTAAAAAAATCACTTCCCTCCCTCATCAGTTTAAATGAAAAATTGCCTGAGAAACAATTCATTAACTTTGTATAGCCTTAGAAGATTGGAAATAATGAGCTATATAATGTAAGCAATTTACAAGTCCATCAACTGCTTCCTGTCTGGTCAAATTTGGTAGCAAGATTTCTTTTGCTTGTGTCAGAGAAAATAATCATTTGTTTATTTGCTTAATTATATCTAGGTCAATCAATTTCTGCTTTCTATTTGCCACCAGTTTTATGTTTAGATAAATTTCTTTGCTTGTTTCAGTGGGAATCTTAGATATGATAGTTGTGTAAATGATTCATGTAAAGGAAAATAAGTAAACATTGCTTGCAGATGTGAAATTAGATGAAATTCTGATAACAAATTAAAGCTACTATATAAAATATTACCCAATCCAATGAGAAATTGCTTCATTGCTTACAAAAGTGACTGGTGAAAGGAAGCATGGACAGAGAGGTGCCAGCATTACTATATCCCCTACAGCAGGGAATAAATAAAGTTGAGCTTTAAATTTATACGGTGATAAAAAGATTTGAGTTTTATAAGATTTAAATCTATGCTTTCTTTCTAGTATAACACAATATAAGATCTTACATTACATCCTATCACCTTCATACTTACTGCTGCAGTGGTATTTCCAGTATTATTAAGAGCCTGTATTGCAAATTCCAAATCCTGCTGTACAGTAGATATGTCAACATTTACTAAGGTTTTATTCAACTGAAATAGAAGAAAGAGAGAAAATAAAATACATTCATTAATTATTGTTAATTAATGTTATCAACTGTATTGTTAATTATTAATATCAATTAAAGTGTAAAATTATAACTTAGTTAAAAGGCAACAACACTTCAAAGGTTCTCAAATAATTTTTAAAGACACACTAGTTAGGTCTTTTTCAAGGCATCAGCATTCATCAGGATAATTTCAAAGTCAAATATTTAAATAAAGCACACACACACACACACACACATACATATAATGTCACAATAACAATTGCTATTAATGACATTAAATGTTTTTAAAAATATTAACTTCTATGCAACACATAGTACATGTAGTGTTGAAATAAAACTACTGTAAACCGGGAAATTTTCGCGCCGTCTTTATTTCGCGGTAAATTGACAGAATTTTAGTTCACACAGTTTTGAATTCGCGCAGCCAAATTGTTGCCCATTGACTTTAATAGTAGACAAGTATATTAACGCTGTTTTATTTTTTGCGCTTCCATTCCAAACGCGAAAATCGCGAAAATAAAACTGCCGCGAAAATTTCCCGGTTTACAGTATAAAGCCAAAAGTTTTGTGGATATATTGAAAATAGCTTGAATCTCGAGTTCTGTATAAAGAACATCTTAAATATTCACTTCATTTGAAAGATTTGCTTTTGTATAAAAAAAATTTTTCCTATATATGAGAAATTCTTATTCTTACATTTGAAAACATTTTGCATATCTTTTTCAATTACAAATTATTTTCAAAATCAATTTAAATCAATTTGAAAAGTGAGTTTATGCCATCAAATCCTACACATTTTGCTGTTTGTAATATTTGAATATTTGATGCAGTTGTACTTTTCGATACTTGTGAGACCCTGATTCCCTTTTTAAGGTAGACAGTGTAGTATTGACCGTGTAGAGTGAATATAGGATCAATATTGGAGTTAGTTCTGCAATTGTTTGTTTTCATTGTGCCATTTATTACATTACTACAGTAAAGTAGAATTTCGATGGCTTGAACTGCAATAACTTGAACACCATGGATGCCTTGAACCCTATTTGTGTTCCCTTCGTTCAATTTTAAACATAGTTCAACCTCGATATCTCAAACACCCTGTTGGCTCAAACTGTTTTCAACTTGGGTGTTCGAGCCATCAAAGGTTGACTGTATCTTTTATTCTATGAAAGATATTTCTACTTACAGCAGAATCATACTTTGAAAAGTCTATACCATCCACTCCTGATTTGGCAAAATCATCCAGTTCTTTCTGTAGATCAGTTGGAATAATATTAATTGTACCAACATTTGTTCCAGTACCTTGACTAACAATTTCATCAATTTTTGTTGTAATTTGCTGAAAATGAAAAAGAGAAAATCTAAACAAATCTTATTTCCTTGAACTGTTCCTTATTAATCAATCTGAATTATCAAATAAATACCGGTACAGTTGAAGCAGTCTCAAACAAACCTGACAATAACATTTACCTGTCTAACCTAAATATATTGTGATAATTCTGTACATGTCGAACCTGTGTAAACTGAACACCTGTCTTAAACAAGAGCTGTCGCCGAATGGCAGCCAAATATACCCCCCGCTTATTGAACCCTGAATCGATATGGTAAGTGCAAAATTAAGTTGGTGTGGACACAGTACAATTGTGGACACAATACAAGTATGGACACAATGATATAATCTTCAAGAAAGAAATTTTCACAAGGGTTCCAATGAAAACACTCTGTCTAAATCAGACAAATATAAAATTCACCTTTTTCAGCCTATCTGACATTTTACACATCTACATATAGTGTTCTTCCTTTGTCTAAAGTTTCATCAAAATCCTTCAAGTGAATTAAGAGGAGTTGTGTGTACGAGGTAACCCATACATAGGGAATCAATGAAAACTCAAAGTCGAATTATCTCCCTTTCCTGGTTTCTGACAATAATTATATTCCTTCATGCACATCTCCATATAGTGTCCTTCCTTTGTGTAAAGTTTCATCAAAATCCTTCAAGTGGTTTAAGAGGAGTTGTGCTTACGAGAAGTGTGGACAGACGGACGGACAGATGGACGGACAGACGGACGGACAGACAGACAGACAGGTTGATTCCTATATACCCCCCCCAAACTTTGTTTGCGGGGGGTATAATGAACAAACACAACAGAATTGTTTAAAACAATTTTCACTGTACAACAGAATTAAATTGTCTTTCATAGAGAATTACTTGGGTTTTAGTAGTCTGCAACCATCTATTGTTATAAGATGTTCCTGACTACTATAGCATAAGCAATGTTTAATATTATTCTATAGATAGCAGTGATTTATAGAGTTTTCTAAATCAAATAAATCTCATATTTTCACTCAGTGAAATAAACAATTTATTTTCACTCTAGGAAATGACGTCACAAAATTATCGTCAATGTAAACACATTGCGCAATGATATCAAGAAGATAATCCCCATAAAATTACATCCAAAATCTGTTTATAGATTTGAAAATCTATATAATAATAAGTATAACTAATCAACAGTGATGAATATCAATAATAATGTCACTCATGTCAAACAACGCAATGGATTGTTCGACAAAAAAAGTTCCAAAACTCGTTTAATCCTGCGTTGTTCGGCACTCGGGACATTAATATTATTGATATTCATCACAATCGATTAGTTATACTATAAGTATTTTTCTTTTTTTATGCCCCAGATCAATTATCAAGGGTATATTGTTTTTGTTATTGTGGCATGTTTGTCTATGTGTGAATCTGAAACTTTCGTCTCTACATTAACTTTTGAGCTATGGCAGATGGACTTTTTACACTTGTCAAGTGTATAGGACTAGTTAAGAACATAAATATGCCAAGAAAATTAGGTCAGGTCAAGGTCACAGAGATCAGAACTTGCCTCTGAAGTAAAAGAGAAGTTGGGGGTTTATGTAGTGTTGTACATACACATCTTGATTTAAATTATGGTGAATCTTGCACATTCTTTTATCTTAAGGGAGTAGGTTTAAATTGGAAGTGTTTTTGTGATATTTGATTTTACTCCTTTTTGAATAGTGTTACTGTTGTTCTATGTTATGATATTTTTTATGTCTTCCAATACTGCCAAAGTCCAAAATGTTTAATGTTATGCTTGGTTTTTTTTTGTCTTTCGATACTGCCCAAGTAAAAAATCTTTCACTGACTCCATATTCTTGTAAAGTTGATCCTTTGGTATCATGGTATTCTTCTTTTGAAATTTTTTTTATTAATGATTATTATTCTGTTAGACTAATTGTAAAACTGATTTACAATTTTTTGGGGGCACAATAACCTTAGTTTATCCTTACCGACATATTAAGCACACTATCAATAGAAAACAAGTTCTCTAAATGGAATGCATTATAAACTCCTTGGTTCTGCTTACAATTACTGAAAAAAAAAAGGTGAATTAAATTCTTACTACTTACAATATATTAACTAGAAAAATGTTAGCAAAGCTCACTAAAATACATACCCCCCCCCACTCCCCCATTTGATTGCAGGAATAAAAAAAAATCCAGAAAAATAATAAATCAAATCATTTCAAATTTTTAAATAGATGGTGCACAAGGGCAATATGTACTGAACATTCTGTGAAAGTTTCATTGAATTCAACTGAGTGGTCTAGAAGAAGTTGTCACCACAAAGCGTGTACCCCTATAGCAGACAGATGAACTAATGAATGGATGGACGGATGGATGGATGAAAGGACGGATGGATGGAAGGACACCATGATCACTACATACCACCCTCTAAAGCGAGGGGTATAATAATCAAATACACTACAAAAATGATCAAAATAAATATTCTTTTTTTTAATTATTCATTTCTGCAGTAAGATGACCAAGTTTAAATAAGATGAGTTCACATGCATCTCTACTCTGTTATAACCATGATGAAACATTACAAATAGTCTTACTTTACAATGGAAAGTATACTGAAAGGGCCAGGAATTCTGCATTTCTGGTTTGGGGCTGCGGATTATACACCCCATAAGACTTGAGGATTTAGCCAAGTTCCCTGAAGATCGATTGTTAGTCCCTGTTCAAACCGAACAGACTGTTCTTAACATTGTGGATCTAATTAAATATGTTGTTTTGAATTGCAAAGTGCCTTACATATAAAAAGAATGGAAATTTCCTCCAAAAAATGCTATTTTGATGTCAGAAACATGAATATTTTTATTATTACTGTCAACAAACCATGTGATAGGTAGAGTGTTGATTTTGGTGACAATGAGCTATTTATATTATATTGCCTCTGACAATATTTAAGGTACTTAAAAGATGCAAAGATGTAGGATTTAGTGGCCTATTACTTCATTCAACAACAATTTATAGGGAATTAAAGACTAAAAAAATATCAAATTAAATGCAAAAGTAACACAGAAATGACTGTCCCCACGGAATCCGTTCCAATTTTTCAACCGCATTTGAACTTCCTGATTGATGAAACAATGTTATTTTTCTTCAAATTTCGTCTTGTTTGAGCGCTTTTATCATTAAATACTTTCAGAGAAGGCTTCAGATATAGATAATAAGGACTCGTGCAGTTGATAAACTATGAAAATACTAATTTATGGCTACAATATAACTATGAACAAACCAATCTCCATGTAGACATTGTTGGTTAAGGTCCCAGCATATTTAAACATACAAAATGTTTTTTCCCTGGATTTTAACACTTACCATGCGGGTCCCGTCTTTTGACGGGATACAGTCATACTTCAGTGAAACACCTCTTACAGGTTCCAAAACCTATGCAGATACAGTTTTTTGCACTTGAAACATAGAAATAACTATTTCCTACAATATCACATATCAAGAAAGGACAATTTTGCCAGTCCTAGGTACATTCTGCATGGAAACGTAGGCTGTAAATTTAATAATGCAAAATATTCGCACATTTCGGAAGAGTGGGCTCCATTTTTGGCCAACCAGAATGCAACAATTGATCCATTATACTCCAGATTGGCTTATATTGATAATACCATGTCATATATATCACAGGAAAAAAGTGTCAGTCCTTTGGGCCCATGCGTCATTGCCACTTCCGGATTAAAAGTGCAAAATCATGAAAAAATGTCAATTTTGAGGCCCATGAATAAAATAACCTCACACACAGACCATGATTATATCCAACTTTTTATCCCATGTAAGTACGAATAACCCACAAGGTGAAAAATCTTCAGAAAATACTTTAAATTTGAGATACCTTAACATCGGCCATTTTGTGAGCCAAAAAAGAGGCCAAAAAGGCAAAAACTGGAACTTTTCTCCGTGGATACCAATATCTTTTCACAATGTAAGAAAAACTGCAGACAAAGTCATAACATTCCTTAATGCTGAATGCCAAGTTGAAAGAATTACCTCCCTTGCCAAATATCTGGCTTTCATTTATTTTAATATTTTAAGATACCATTTAAAATCTAGAAATTTTAATGCAGGCATTATGAAAAGTTTTATTAAAAGATTGTAGTTTTATTTCTATTTATGACAAATATTATAAATCTTGTAAAAATTAGTCAAACAAGCAATTTTTAGCAAGTTGTAACGAATGTCCAGAGTGCTATTGTCCTACCCCCAGTGTTAGAGCCGTCCGCAAAACTTTGACCTTACCTATGGAATGGAGACCTGAAGTGCTAGGTTGCTGATATTTGGTATGTGATTTCCTCATGAGCTTTGTTTGGAGCTTAATGGCGGTACAATACTTGTAGACATTTTGACCTTGACCATGTCCTTAGGGCAATTTGTAAAAAACTTGAACCTTGTCTTTAGAAGGTAGGCTTTAAGTGGTAGGGTGTTCATATTTGGTATGTAACTTCCTTATGATGAGAGCTTTCTAGCATTACCATATTTGTAGACATTTTGACCTTGACCTTTCCCTGAGGGCAGTTTATTGAAAATCTTACCTCCCTTCTAGAATTAAATTGTTTAGTGGCAGGGTGTTCATATTTAGTATGCCACTTGACCTTAACTTGGGGGCAATTTTTCCTCAACTTAGAAGGTACACAGTTGTAGGGTGTTGATAATTGGTACGTGACTTCCTTATGATGAAAGCTTTATGGCAGTACAATATTTGTAAACATTTTGACCTTGGCTTTGCCTTGAGGGCAATTTTTATAAAAACTTTATCCTTGCCTTCGGAAAGTACACATTTAGTGGTAGGGTGTTCATATTTGGTATGTGACATCATTACGATGAGAGCTTTCTGAAGATACTATATTTGTAGGCCAAGTGAATTGAACACTTTACCAAAGGGAAGCTATGGGGTCAAGGCAAATATTTGTGGTTGTAGCATAAAAATAACAATTTCTGGTGAAAGGATAATTTTTTATAAGGGTAAGGAATTTTGAATCCATATAAACCTGATTTTCAGTTCCAACAATTTGTAAACTATGATCTATATGCCATATGCTATATGATTATTTTGAGGAATGATCGAGGAAAAACAAGAATATCTGCAACTGAACTCCTTTACAAATGTGCATTATCATATTTATTTTTCTCACCTTAGAATACTTCCTACAGTAATATTAGGAGATTTTTTGTCCTTGTCTATAAACTCAGCAATATTGTATCCTAACGAGTCATTGATTACAAACTCAAACCTCTACAAAACAAAAGGAGAAAATTATTATATCAGATCAAACAGTTTTCTTTTTATAACAGACAACATTTACTGTTGATCAAGTAAAGCTCAAAGTTATTTAAATTGATAGACAGAGTAGACCCAGTTCATATTTCAAGAAATATTACCAACTTACAAATTGTTCATACATGTATCAACTGTTAACCTAATAGTTCACTTGTAAAAACACTTTCAACATATCACCGCATGAATTTCATCTACATAAACACTGAATACTTTGATCATAATATTTCATCCATTGAAAAACAACACCTTCCATGAACATACCAACACCTGTCGATGATCCATCTGCCCATTGCTTACTTTATAAAATACTTAAAGAAATAACAAATTTGATTTATATTACTTAATGCATTTTCCATACCTCAATATTTTCCACTCCATCATTAAGATACTGACAACCATTGGTATACAGAAGCCCAAATGGTAAAAACATGATGACAACGACTAACATGATTATACTGCCAAATAAATAGGAAAAGGTCACACCACTGAAATAAGATAAAATAATTCAAATTTATAAACCTTTATAAATTTTTGTAGTTGTGGTGGAATCACCAACTTTTATTTCAATTGTTCTTACCAAAAAATACACGAAAAGAATAATTAAACTGGTTACTAACTGGTTAACTGCACATCTTCTCTATAAATTTCTGCTGTTGTATCAACTGCATTTGAATTTCACATAAATTAAATCGTAGGAAAATTTCATGTATAGGGTCATTTTCTTACTATTATTCAAGAAAATTTGTCTTCATCTGACATAAACTTACCAACATAACATATTACTACCAGCCCCTTTATTACAGCACGCTGCTCCGGGTCCTGGTCTTTCACCAAATATACCAAACAATATTCCAAAGAAATAAAACAGCACTATCAGTAACATAATACAGGGGACACCTATAAAACCATACCATCTGAAAAATACACAAGAAAAACACAACACACATTAAAAAACACACATCTTAATCAGTGAATATTTATTTGACCTTTGACTTTCAAACTGATGCCCTTTTTTGCTGAAAATCTTCCATTTCAAAGACCAATAGCACTATGGTAAGAAAGATACACCTTATATTACTATCACCTAATAAAATCAGTAATTAGTAAAGGACAATGTTCATGAATTGTCAAAGGACATGATAGGATAAGCCATTGCAAGCGGCCCCCTATTTTATAAAAAAAATTACTTAACATTCCAAGCATAATTTTTACTTAATTTTGTAATAAAATGCCTACCGGGGGGTACTTTTTAATAACAAGTCCACTGTTTACCTTTCTTGTTTGTTGCACTACCAATATTTACGTCTCAGAATATGACTTATGTCAGAAATACACAGAAAATATGTGTTTGTCGGCTGTTCAAGTGCATTTTAAAATGTGAGCGAACCTACGACCCACGTAAATTTTTACACCAGACAACATTCAATGCTTAATATCTCTGTATGTAAATTCTTGACGTGGGTCATAGGTTCGCTCATACCTAAAACAAATAACAAGTGATGACCCTAAAGGATGTCTCGCCTGTCCCTGCTGGACTCTAAATTGATGTAAAATCTAAGTGAACTAATCAGAAAAGTGAACATGCTCACTAGAATGTTAAATTGAGAACAAGGACAAAAGTCACCTGCCAGACTGACATGTACTACCCAAGACCAACCTA
>MJUU01014360.1:0-11774 GCA_002080025.1 Modiolus philippinarum | reverse complement strand
CATGTCCGTCTGCCATATGGCTTTTGACCTTGACCTCAATTTCATGGTCTAGTGAACAAAGTTGAGTGTTTCTGATTAGAATAGTTTCTTAATTACTGTAAGTGGAATGGTAATAATATTTGGCTTGTAGGTTGCTCTTGAGTAGTGCATGACTGTTTTATCGACAAGCAGGGACGGGCGAGACATCTATTAGGGTCCACTCTTGTATTTATTTGATATATATATTGTACATAGTTATGCCTTTAATAATTTAAGGGTTTCGATTGCAAGGAGGCGGGGGCATCCGTGTCCCATGGACACATCCTTCCATTTTTTCTTCCTTTGTAATTCAGTGATTAGGAATTTCTTATCCTCTTTGTGACAATGGATTCACAAAGCATCCATAGTTTTAAAGATAAAGGAAGATTTTTGATAATTAAGACAATTGCCACTTTGAATAATAATAACAGGAAGAATGCTTAGCATTATATCCCCAAGGTCAAGGTCACAGTTGCTAAAAATAGACTAAAATTTCTATAAAATTTTGGTTTCCGGATGATAACTTGAGTATACTACATTGGATCAAAACCAAACTTGGTCACATGCTTACTTATCACTCAAGACAGAACCCAGCGATTTCCAGGTTGCTACCCCCAAGGTCAAGGTCACAGTTGCTAAAAATAGACTAAAATTTCAATAAAATTTTGGTTTCCGGATGAAAACTTAGTTTACTTCATAGGATCAAAACCAAACTTGGTCACATGCTTGCTTATCACCCAAAACAAAAAGCTTTTGATTTCAGGGTTGGTACCCCCAAGGTCAAGGTCACAGTCGCTAAAAATAGACTAAAATTTCAATAAAATTTTGGTTTCCGGATGATAACTTAGTTTACTTCATAGGATCAAAACCAAACTTGGTCACATGCTTGCTTATCACCCAAAACAGAAAGCTATTGATTTCAGGGTTGGTACCCCCAAGGTCAAGGTCACAGTTGCTAAAAATAGACTAAAATTTCAATAAAATTTTGGTTTCCGGATGATAACTTGAGTATCCTGCATCGGATCAAAACCAAACTTGGTCACATGCTTGCTTATCACCAAATACAGAACCCTATCCATTTCCGGGTTGTTACTTCCAAGGTCAAGTCACAGTTGCTAAAAATAGACTAAAATTTCAATAAAATTTTGGTTTCTGGATGATAACTTGAGTATACTACATAGGATCAAAACCAAACTTGACCACATGCTTGCTTATCACCCAAGACAGAATCCTATTAATTTCCGGGTTGGTACCCCAAAGATCAAGGTCACAGTTGCTAAAAATAGACTAAAATTTCAATAAAATTTTGGTTTCCGAACGATTACTTGAGTATTCTGCATCTGATCAAAACCAAACTTGGTCACTTGCTTACTTATCACAATAGACATAATCCCATAGATTTTAGCGTTGATACCCCCAAGGTCACAGTTGCTAAAAAAAGATTAGTATTACATATAAGACTGTTTCTCAGATTATTTGTTGGAACTACACATTATATCAAAATTAAACCAGTTCCAGTGCCTATTTTCACAGAATAAAGATCCTTTTTTATATTTATTTGATATATATATTGTACATAGTTATGCCTTTAATAATTTAAGGGTTTCGATTGCAAGGAGGCGGGGGCATCCGTGTCCCATGGACACATTCTTCCATTTTTTCTTCCTTTGTAATTCAGTGATTAGGAATTTCTTATCCTCTTTGTGACAATGGATTCACAAAGCATCCATAGTTTTAAAGATAAAGGAAGATTTTTGATAATTAAGACAATTGCCACTTAACAGGAAGAATGCTTAGCATTATATCCCATTCGTAAGAAAAGTGAAATCACACTTTAGATGCAAAATATGGGAAATGTAACTTTTATTAAAAAATGTTGTTAATTTTTTGCATGTCTTATTTAATTGAAACCTTATTTTCAGCTAAAAGCAAACAAAGGGTTGGTGAATACATGTAAATTCAAACTGAAGTTGAATAAAAAAATTATTTATTATTATTTTATGATATTATTTGTGCTATGTGATTGGTTTTACATTCTGTAAATTTCTTTTAAACCTAGTACATCCATGAATAGTACATATTGACTTACTATATTTGGAAGCTCAGGTTTATAGCATATTTTATATGCTAACAGGCCGAACATTAAGTTCCAGTCAAAATAGGAATATACTTAGTCATTTCTATACATCCATGCATTGACCTCATTGCCATGCTACATTTGTATATTATTTGTAAGGATTTTAATATAACTTTATTTTTTTTTCACATTTAAGGCAAAATACAGATTATAGTGATAATTCACAGAAAGGAACAGGGTTTTCCCAGAGTTTTAGTCAGGCCACATATATTGATTCATTAGGGTCAACATCAACATCTGCCATTAATGTACAGGACCTACTATTAGAGGCCTACCAACAAATCGGGGATCCCGATGGTCTGTATGGATGTGGTGCTGGCAGACTAGCTAATACATCATCAAGGTAATGTATTTAAGAATTTCTTTAAAAAGTTGTTATCATGTTATTTCAAAAATAATTAACTTGTACATATAAATGAACAAATAATTTTCATCAAATGCTTGCCAGAGTTCAGAATTTGATTTAATTTAAAAATAAAAAGAAATGTTGCTGATAGTAACATTCTGCTTTATTCAGTTTTGATGTTTTTCTAACAGTAAAGCAGAAATCTTCTTTTTACAATCCATTTTTAGTTCACCTCATAAAATGAGGGGGCTTGTGTGATACCTCCAGTGTCTGCGTCTAGCTAGGAAGAATGTTTAAAATCCATTCCTGGTTACTGACATGTCACACATCAACCATATTGGTATGTATGATGCATTTTGGGATGACAGCAATGCATGCTTTGGATGTCTGTGACCTACATTTTAAGCATTAGCGACTTGGTGAGGTAGAGGTAGAATGGTTAAAGTCGATTCTGGTTACTGACATGCATCACATCAACCATATTGGTATGTACCATGCATTTTGGGATGACGGTCTTTGACCCACATTTTACCCTTGAATGAATCTGTTAAAAAGAGTTATCATAGTCCATTCCTGTTTACTGACATGTTTCAGATGTGACAATGCTGCACAACAAGGTCAGCTTAGCAGGCTGTGGCTGCTTTCTATGTTTTGTCATAATGATTTATTATACCCCCGCAAACAAAGTTTGGGGGGTATATAGGAATCACCCTGTCTGTCCGTCCGTCTGTCCGTCCGTCTGTCCACACTTCTCGTAAGCACAACTACTCTTATACCACTTGAAGGATTTTGATGAAACTTTACACAAAGGAAGGACACTATATGGAGATGTGCATGAAGGAATATAATTATTGTCAGAAACCAGGAAGGGGAGATAATTCGCCTTTGACTTTTCTGTCCGTCCTTCTGTCCACACTTCTCTTAACCGCAACTCCTCTTAAACCACTTGAAGGATTTTGATGAAACTTTACACAAAGGAAGGACACTATATGGAGATGTGTATGAAGGAATATAATTATTGTCCGAAGCCAGGAAGGGGAGATCATTTGACATTGACTTTTCGTTGATTCGCTATTTATGGGTTACCTCGTAAGCGCAACTCCTCTTAAACCACTTGAAAGATTTTGATGAAACTTTACACAAAGGAAGGACACTATATGGAGATGTGCATGAAGGAATATTATTATTGTCAGAAACCAGGAAGGGGAGATAATTCGACTTTGAGTTTTCATTGATTCCAGAATCACCCTGTCTGTCTGTCTGTCCGTCCGTCTGTCCGTCCGTCTGTCCACACTTCTCGTAATCACAACTACTCTTATACCATTTGAAGGATTTTGATGAAACTTTACACAAAGGAAGGATACTATATGGAGATGTGCATGAAGGAATATAATTATTGTCAGAAACCAGGAAGGGGAGATAATTCGACCTTCACTTTTCGTTGATTCGCTATTTATGGTTTACCTCGTAAGCGCAACTCCTCTTAAACCACATGAAGGATTTTGATGAAACTTTACACAAAGGAAGGACACTATATGGAGATGTGTATGAAGGAATATAATTATTGTCCGAAACCAGGAAGGGGAGATCATTTGACTTTGACTTTTCGTTGATTCGCTATTTATGGGTTACCTTGTAAGCGCAACTCCTCTTAAACCACTTGAAAGATTTTGATGAAACTTTACACAAAGGAAGGACACTATATGGAGATGTGCATGAAGGAATATAATTATTGTCAGGAACCAGGAAGGGGAGATAATTCAACTTTGAGTTTTCATTGATTCCATATGTATGGGTTACCTCGTACGCACAACTCCTTTTAATCCTCTTGAAGGATTTTTATGAAACTTTAGACGAAGGAAGAACACTATATGTAGATATGTAAAATGTCAAATAGGCTGAAAAAAGGTGAATTTTATGTTTGTCTGATTTAGACAGAGTGTTTTCATTGGAACCCTTGGGAAAAAGTTTTATCTTGAAGATTATATCATTGTGTCCATACTTGTATTGTGTCCACACTTGTACTGTGTCCACACCTGTATTATGTCCACATCAACTCGATTTTGCACTTACCATATCGATTTAGGGTTCAATGAGCGGGGGTATCTTTGGCTGCCATTCGGCGACAGCTCTTGTTTAATTTTTACTGAAGTCCTTTTTTGGCTTTTTCTTTGCCAATGGAATATAATGTCAGTATATATAGATTAAAAAATACTTAAAAACATTTGAAAATCATTCTGGAATTTTGCTATTTTGCTTTCTTGACAGAGTGAGATCTTATGAACATGAAAACAAATGGGAGAAAGCAGTAATAACATATGATATTGAAATGAGTCAGCCATCGGCCATTCCTCAGTATGAACTGTTACAAGCTTTACAAAACTTAGGATCTAGACATGTCTTGGATAAATATCTTGGCACCATTTCTGAAGTACCAGACCACATAAAAGACCTTCAATTCCAAGCAGCATGGACAGCTGGTCAGTGGAATCTAGAAACCACATCAAGGTAGGTAATGTGATGATTAAGAAATACTTCATGGCAGGTATATGGTTATTGGAAATTTAACCATGGGCTTGGCCTTTATATTCGAATTTAACCCAGAGCGTTAGCAAGGGGTTAAATTTACAAATATAAAGGCCAAGCCCATGGTTAGATGACAATAACGATATACCTGCCATGAATTATTTCGATTCTAACATGACATAAAATGGAATTTTCCATTCTGAAGCGACCTGAGAGAAGGCAGATATATCTTATATCTACAAACAGCACCATTTTTATATCATCTGCTTATATATTAGGATTGACAGGTAGCGATCACTATCTTTGTCTGTCCATGTGACAACTACACTGTCACATTACAGCTGCAGTGTCAAATTACAGCTACTCTTTCACATTACATTTACACCGTCACATTACATTTACACTGTCACATTACATTTACACTGTCACATTACAGCTTCACCTCACTGTACAGCTACACTGTCATGTTACAACTACACTGTCACATTAGAGCTAAAAAGTCACATTACAGCTACACTATCATATTGCATTTACACTGTCAAGTTACATTACAGCTACACTGTCAAATTACAGCTACATTGTCACATTACAGGTACACAGTCAAATTACAGCTACACTGTCACATTGCATTTACACTGTCATATTACAGGTACATAGTCACATTACAGCTACATCGACACATTACAGAATCACTGTCACATTACATTTACACTGTTACATTACAACCACACTGTCACATTACAGCTGCACTGTCAAATTACAGCTACACTGACACATTACAACTACACTGTCACATAACAGCTACACTGTCACATTACAGGTACACTGTCACATAACAATTACACTGTCACTTTACAGCTACATTCACACATTACAGCTACACAGTCACATTACAGCTACACTCACATTACAACTACACTGTCACATTAGAGCTAAACTGACACATTACAGCTACACTGTCACATTACAACTATACTACACACATTACATCTACACTGACACATTACAGCTACACAGTCACATTTCAGCTACACAGTCACATTACAACTACACTGTCAAATTAAAGCTACACTGTCACAACACATTTACACTGTCACATAATCACATAACAGCTACTCTAACACATTACAGATAACCTGTCACTTTATATTTACACTGTCACGTTACAACCACACTGTCACATTAAAACCACACTGTCACATTAAAACCACACTGTCACATTACAACTACACTGTCACATAACAACTACACTGTCATTTTACAGCTACATTGACACATTACAGTTACACAGTTACATACTGTCACATTACAGCTACACTGTCACATTACAGCTACACTGACACATTACTGCTATGCTTCACATTGCAGCTATTTTCACTTTACAATAACTCTGTCACATTACAGCTACACTATCACATTACCACTACACTGTCACATTACCACTACACTGTCACATTATCACTACACTATCATGTTACCACCATGATATCACATTACAAATACACTAGCACTCTAAGGATCTTGTTATGGAATCTCATTTTATATTGAGGATATGTAACAGGGGATTAATTCCAGAAGTGCATATCTTCCTTTTGGATTAAGTGCACAGGGTAGAATATCCACAACGTCTAATTGACTAATCACAATGACGTACTGACCATGATGGAATAAACACCAAGCTAGAAATAACAATTGGTTGTTTGTTAACCTGGAAATTCTGCACTCTGGAAAGAAAGTATGCTAACATGTATTGGTATACTCTTGTTATGCCCTGCCTACGATAGTAGGGGGGGGGGGCATATGGTGTTTGGGTCTGTCTGTCCGTTCGTCCGTCCCAAGTTAGGTTTACACTGAGGTTGAATTTTTAGCTCACCTAACCCAAAGGGTCAGTGTGAGCTATTCTCATCACTTGGCGTCCGTCCGTTAACTTTTCACACTTTCATCTTCTCCTCCTGAAACCGCTGAGGCAAATTCAACCAAACTTTACAGGAATGATGTATGGAAGGTCCTTTACAAAGATTGCTCATTTTGTTCCGATCTGATAAAAAACATGGCCGCCAGCGCGGAACTTAGGTTTAACATAGGACCCTATGGGAAAATTCACATTTTCATCAACTCTTCTGAAACTGCTGAAGCAATTTCAACCAAACTTTACAGGATTGATGCACTGAAGGTCCTTTACAAAGATTGCTCATTTTATTCTGATTCAACAAAAAACATGGCCACCAGCACAGAACTTAGTTTAACATTGGCCCTATGGGAAATTTACATTTTCATCTTCTGCTCTGAAATTACTGAAGCGAATTCAATCAAACTTTACGGAATGATGTATGGAAGGTCCTTAACAAAGATTGCTCATTTCGTTCTGATCTGATGAAAAACATGGCAGCCAGCATGGAACTTAGGTTTAACATAGGACCCTATGGGAAAAATCACATTTTCATCAACTCCTCTGATACTGCTGAAGCAATTTCAACCAAACTTTACAGGATTGATGCACTGAAGGTCCTTTACAAAGATTGCTCATTTTATTCCAATTCGACAAAAAACATTGCTACCAGCACGGAACTTAGTTTAACATTGGCCCTATGGGAAATTTACATTTTCATCTTCTCTTCTGAAACCACTGAAGCGAATTCAACCAAACTTTAGAGGAATGAAGTATGGAAGGTCCTTTACAAAGATTGCTCATTATGTTCCGATCCGATAAAAAAAAGGATGATGTACTAAAGGTCCTTTACCAAGATTGCTAGTTTGTTTCGGATTTGACAAAAAACATGGCCGCCAGCACAGAACTTGGGTTAAACACAGGATCCTATGGGAAAAACACCATTTTCCACATCTCCTCTGAAACTATTGAAGCAAATTCAAGCAAATTACAGAGATGATGTATGGAAGGTCCTTTACAAAGATTTCTTATTTTGCTGGGATCCGACAAAGAAAATAGCTCCCAGCATCGAACTTGATTAAGAATGATTCCCATAATTTAAAGCATTTTTGTCTCGCCGGCGACAAAAGTCGCGAAAGCGAGACATATGCGTGCAAAGTATGACAACGGCGACGGTGTTAACTTTTACTAAATGCAGGATATTTTGAAAACCCTTGGATGTAGGAACAACATATTTGGTCCAGTGGTAGTACTAATCAAGTGCTACCTGACAGACATAACGATATGTGACCTTGACCTCAATTTCACGGTCTAGTGGCCATGTTAAGTTTTTCTGCTTAAGTCCATATCTCAATACCTAGAAGTGGTAGGTTGATAATATTTGGTATAAAGGTTGGTCTTCAGTAGTACATGTCAGTCTTGCAGGTGTTTTTTGTCCTTGACCTCAATTTCACGGTCTAGTGAGCATGATCACTTTTCTGATTAGTTCACATAGATTTCACATCAATTAAGAGGCCAGCAGGGACGGGCGAGACATCTTTTAGGGTCTTCACTTGTTTCATTACATACTCTTAAATTATTGAAGCAAATTCAGTCAAACTAAGATTGCTTATATTGTTTTGATCTGATAAAAAAACAAGACTGCCAGCACAGAACATGTTTTAACATAAGATCCTATGGGATAAACAACACTTTCATCACCTGTTGTAAGCATTTTGTCAGGTGAGCGATTCAGGCTCAGTGTCTGAGCCTCTTGTTTTTTCTGTGAAGGATGTATGCTATTATGATGAAACTTTATATATAAATACACATTAGGGTATGAATAAACAAAAATCATAATAAAAATTTATCAATGCTACCAACTTCATGCTTCACTGATCACGGAAAAAAAGGGGGGTAGTATGAGGTTTACCCTGAGACTGAAGTTTTTTTCTGTGAAGGATGTATGCTACATTGTATTATCATGAAACTTTGTATAAATACCAGGGATGGCAATGAGTACTCGAATACTCGAGTACTCATTTGGAAGTCGAGTTCTGGAGTACAATATTTGTACTTAGGTACTCAGCTTATTTTAAGAGGTTGATATTTCCTAAATTTCAATCAGATATTTTAGGTATCTTTTCATTCTTTTCTTCTCAAAAGATTTTTTCTTGTATCAAAAGTTTTATTTCCATTTTCTATATTAATGGCGCCTCATCTGCATGTATTCCCTACCATGTATTACGCAGCTATCCCCTTTTGGTTTTTTAGCTCACCTGGCCAAAGGCCATGTAAGCTTTTGCCATCACTCGTCCTCCGTCCGTTAACTTTTATTCAAAAATCTTCTCCTCTGAAACTACTGGGCCAATACTTACCAAACTTGGCCTGAATCATCACCAGGGTATGCACTTTCAAATTTGTGATTTTTATGTCCGTAGACCAAACAACATGGCTGCTGTTACTAAAAATAGAACATAGGGGTAAATTGCTGTTTTTTGCAAATTACTCGAAAACCGTTACAGATATCAAAAATCTGACACGAGGTAAAAATGATCAGCATGATGAGATCTACCCACTGTGCAATTCTAAAGAAAATCTGAAAACCTTTCTCGGAGTAATAGCCCTTTTTCCGTAAAATTTTCAAAATGTTTGCATTTTTTATTTTTTATTTCTAAAAGTGTAACAGATAGAGGTCAAGTGTAAATTGCAAAAATGTTCAGCATATCAAGATCTAACCACCCTGAATTTTTAAAGAAAATCCATAAACCCTTGTAGGAGTTATTGCCCTTTTTTCACCGAATTTTTAAAATTTTCGTATTTTTCGTCTTTTATTTCCAAATCTTTAGAAGATGAAGGTTAAGTGTAATTGATAAAATGTTTGCCATGTTGTGACGACTTCAAAACTGGTGTTGAAAATTGTTCATTGACTGCCATTTTCAAAATGGCCACCAAAAAAGGCGGAAAAATTCAACATTGTCCGATTTCAATGAAATTTGGATTCCAAATAGATATTGATATTGCGACTTCAAAACCTGTGTTGAAAATTGTTCGTTGAACGCCATTTTAAAATGGCCGCCGCGAAAGGCGGGAAAATTCAACATTGTCCGATTTCAATGAAATTTGGTTTCCAAATAGATATTGATATTGCGACTTCAAAACCTGTGCTAAAAATTGTTCGTTGACCTCCATTTTCAAAATGGCCGCCAAAAAAGGCGGGAAAATTCAACATTGTCCGATTTCAATGAAATTTGGTTTCCAAATAGGTATTGATGTTGCTACTTCAAAACTGATGTTAAGAATTGTTCGTGGACCGCCATTTTCAAAATGACTGCCAAAAAAAGGCGTGAAAATTCAACATTGTCTGTTTTCAATGAAAATTTGGTTTCTAAATAGGTATTGATGTCGCAACTTTAAAACCGATGTTAAAAATTATTTGTTGACTGCCATTTTCAATATGGCCGCCAAAACAGACGGGAAATTTCAACATTGTCCTATTTCAATGAAATTTTTTTGTCCAAATAGATATTGATGTTGCAACTTCAAAACGGATGTTGAAAATTGATGGATGACCCCCATTTACAAAATGACGTCTCAATTTCAAAACTGGTGTCAAAAGTGGTCCTTAGCAAGAATGTTTTTTGTCAAAAAAGTCCAACAAAGAAATGTAGTAAAACATGATCAGACTTTAAATACTGTTCAAGATATTGGTGGTGTTCGAGGTCTGAAGATCAACTGTATAACTAACAATGTTACCATGAATGTGGCAACTGAGAGCCAGGTGAGCGTTACAGGCTCCTGAGAACCTCTAGTCTTTTAAATTTTCTCATCAAATCATTAATTTCAAATCAAAAGAAGTTCACAAAATTCAGCCATTTAAATTTAATCACCACTTGATACTAGTTGTCTTGTCTAATTAAAACATTGTTTGATGAAACTTCTTTTTTAGCTGATTTACAGTCATATAATAAAATATTTTGAAAAATGTGGAGTTAGTTTAATTACAGGACAGGCAATATTGATTAATTTTTAGCTCACCTGGCCTAAAGGCCATGTGGGCTTTTGCCATCACTTGGGGTCCGTCGTCCGTCCGTCCGTCCGTCGTCCATCTGTCTGTCCGTAAACTTTTCACATTTTGGCTATCTCCTCTGAAACCACTGAACCAATTTCAACGAAACTTTACAGGAATGATGTATGGAAGGTCCTTTACTTAGTTTGCCGAAATTTTTTCGATCCGTGAAAAAACATGGCCGCCAGCGCAGAACATAGTTTAACATGGGACCCTATGGGAAAAGTATATATTTGCTATCTCCTCTGAAGCTACTGAAGCAAATTGAACCAAACTTTACAGGAATACTGTATGGAAGGTGCTTTACTTAGTTTGCCAAAATTTTTTCGATCCGTGAAAAAACATGGCCGCCAGCGCAGAATATAGTTTAACATGGGACCCCATGGTAAAAGCAAATATTTGCTATCGCCTCTGAAGCTACTGAAGCAAATGGAACCAAACTTTACAGGAATGATGTATGGAAGGTCCTTTACTTAGTTTGCCAAAATTTTTTCGATCCGTGAAAAAACATGGCCGCCAGCGCAGAACATAGTTTAACATGGGACCTTATGGGAAAAGAATATATTTGCTAATTCCACTGAAGCAAATTGAACCAAACTTTACAGGAATGATGTATGGAAGGTCCTTTTCTTAGTTCGCCGAAATTTTTTTGATCTGTGAAAAAACATGGCCGCCAGCTCAGAACATAGTTTAGCATGGGACCCTATGGGAAAAGCAAATATATGCTATTTCCTCTGATGTAACTGAAGCAAATTGAACCAAACTTTACAGGAATGATGTATGGAAGGTCCTTTACTTAGTTTGTCGAAAT
>MJUU01014358.1:32879-49679 GCA_002080025.1 Modiolus philippinarum | reverse complement strand
TGCACCGTTTGTGGTACATATTCTTATAGGTGGATATCTGCTCTGACGCCTCTTAGGAAGATTTAATGTGCTATGCTCCGTTTTCGGAACACGTTCTTGTGGTGGGATACCTGACTGTGCTTAAGAAAGACGATATGTTTTTTTTTCTCGCATATTTGCTTTCAGAGGGATATTTGCTCTGACGGCTCTGCTTCGGAAGAGTTAGCATATTCTGGTGCGTTTGTGGCACGCGTACATCTGCTGGGAAATTTACTCCGACGACTCTGCTTTAGAAAAATAAGCATGCTCTGATTCGATTGTTGAACGTGTGCGTTTGTAGGATATCTGACCTGATGGATCTGCTTCGTAAGAGTAAGCATGCTCTTCTCTGTTCATGGCACATGTGCTTTGGAGGGAAGTCTGTTCTGATGGCTCTCCTCTGGAGGGGGGGCATTAAATGATCCATAAGCTGTCCTCGTGCTATTTATGCAATATGGCTCTATTTACAGATGGACTGAAAAGAATATACATATAACAGACTGTTCTGCTCCAGAAGATTATTGTGAGCTCCGTATGAGGCTCCGGATTTTCTGGAAAATTAAGTATAGCATGTTACACATGTTACCAAAACAGCTGCTACCGGAATGAAAAAAGGCATGGTACAAAATACTTGACCTGCAACAATCAAAGAAAATAAGAAAGAATAAAATACTTCCATAATGAGCAAAACCTTCACTTCTAAATATTGAATTATCTGTAATAAAAACAGAAGACAAAAATAGTATAACACTAGAAATAGCACAACTGACAAAGAATCATCTGGATATCTCTGCATAATCCAAAGAAAAAAAAAGAAATTAATCGATAGTTAAAAACTACATACAAAAAATGATATCTGAGATCAAAATAACAAAAAGTTGAGAATAAAAGATAAACAAAAAAAAACATGTGACATTAGAAAAAAAGTAAATAAAAAATAAAATGATAAAATACAAAACATTTCAACAAAAACAAATCCATATGACAAAATGAAAGAAAGCAAAATACACAAAAGAATGAATTGATTTTTGATAATAAAATTAAACGAAAACCTTCCAAAAATATAAAAATGAAAATTCTGTAAAAAGACAAGAGAAATAAAATAAATTAGCCAAAGAAGAAAAGTAAATAATAGAATGTTTTATACTTCATAAATTTCTTAAAACAGTTCACTGCTCATCAAGAGCAACATAAACCGTTCAGAGTTTTGCTTGCATGTCAAGTGAAATATTCCAAAATGTACTACTTGTACATGAGATAATATCTCATGTGTACACTTTGTTTAATTACTATTATCTAAATTTATGTAAATTCTGAAACCGAAGGATTAACTCCCACCATCATAGTTTTGTCCTTAGCTATATTTGATATTACTGATTATTCGGATTTCGTTTGGTTTTATGCATTTAAACATTTTTTGAAATTATGGATTTCCTTTGTTTGGGTTCTAGTGCTGTTGATGAGGAATAAATTTCCGAAATGGCCATACAGCTCATTAAAATTAGTGCAGTTGGAGTTAACATATGTGTTATGGTCTCATGTTCATTTACTCCATATCCTTTCGTAAAATATTCACTACGAATGAAATCAGAACGAGTCTAAGTCTCTTATTCTACCGTTATTCACAGTGATTACAGTTCGGAACAGTTCATTTCAAATACAATAAAAAGTGAACTCTTCCAACATTTAGCACAGATTAAGAAAAAAAGGGGAGGGGGTCCGATGTTGTTCAGGAAAAACATGCGGTTCAAGCCAATTTGAGGAATTATTTTTTTTAAGTTTAACTTTTAAATTCTTAACGATATTTAAATATCTTTCCGGATCGGAGGTGGTAGCAACCTCCGCGGACCCTACCACCCCCCCCCCATCTGTATCTGAACAATTTCTCTGTTCTATATGCAACATTGTGTGTAGTACTCTGGAAGAGCAAGTAAAACTCTTGTATGCTGCACCCTATATTCTGAAAGACAAGATATGGGCTGTTTGCCTTCCGCTGAGAACTGAAAAGAAAATTTGAGAAGATGATTATGTGATTTCCCCATAGGATCCAATGTGAAACTATGTTCCGTGCTGGCAGCCATGTTTTTTATCAGATCCAAGCAATCTTTGTTGAGGGCCTTTAGAACGCCATTCCTGTAAAGTTTGGTTGAATTGGCTTAAGCGGTTTCAGGGGAGATGAAAATAAGATTTTTCCCATAGGGTCTTATGATAAACGTATGTTCCCTGCTGGCGGCTATGTTTTTTATCGGATCGGAACGAAAGGAGCAATCGTTGTAAAGGAACTTTAGAACATAATTACTGTAAAGTTTGGTTGAATTTGCTTCAGCGGTTTCAGAGAAGAAGATAAATTTATATTTTTTTTCCATAGTGTCCAATGTTAAAACTAAGTTCAGCGCTGGCGGCAATATTTTTTGTCGGATCCAAACGAAATGAGTACTCTTTGTAAAAGACCATCCATACATCATTTCTGTAAAGTTTATTTGAGTTTGCTTCAGTGGTTTCACAGGAGAAGATGAAAATGTGATTTTCCCATTGGGTCCAATGTTAAACTATGTTCCGTGCTGGCGGCCATGTTTTTAAATCGGATCAAACGAAATGAGCAATCTGTGTTGAGGACATTGAGTACATCATTGCTATAAAGTTTTGTTGAATTTACAGTCGTTTCAGAAAAGAAGATGAAAATGTGATTTCCCCATAGGATCCAATGTTAAACTATGTTCCGTACTGGCAGCCATGTCTTTTATTCGGATACAAAGTAAATTAGCAATCTTTGTAAAGTACCTTCCATTCCTGTAAATTTTGGTTGAATTTGCTTCAGTGGTTTCAGAAGAAAAGATGACATTGTGAAATGTTAATGGACGGATGTCCGACGCCAAGTGATGGCAATAGCTCACACTGACCCTTTGGTTCAGGTGAGATATCAAGAGGCTCTCAAGAGCCTGTATCGCTCACCTGGCCCTTGATTAACACAGACATTTTATGTTAAAGAGCCCTTATATATAATTAAACTATAAATCCAATATCCCTTATTAGTTAAAGGGGAGAAGACCTCTGTTAGTTTAACATTGGTCCCATGGGAAACACTAAGTTCCCCGCTGGCTGCCATGTTGGATATCGCGCCGACCCGAAAAACACCTTTTTGCAAGGGACCACTCAATGACTATTGCGGCCAAGTTTTGTTCCAATTGGCTCAGTACATTCAGAGGAGAAGATCTTTCAATGTGTTTTCCCATAGGTTCCAATGTTAAAACTATGTTCCCCACTGGCGGCCATGTTGGATATAGTGCGATCCTGAAAAACACCTTTTTTGCAAGGGACCACCTAAGGACTATTGTGGCCAAGTATGGTTCCAATTGGCTTAGTAGTTTCAGAGAAGAAGATCTTTGAAAGTGTTTTCCCATGGGGTCCAATGTTATATTTATGTTTCCCCCTGGCGGCCATCTTGAATATCGCGCTGACCTGAAAAACACATTTTTGCAAAGGACCACCTAAGGACTATTGTGGCCAAGTTTGGTTCCAATTGGCCCAGTAGTTTCAGAGGAGAAGATCTTTGAATGTGTTTTCCCATAGGGTCCAATGTTAAACTATATCCCCCACTGGCAGCCATGTTGAATGTAGCCCAATCCTGAAAAACACCTTTTTTGTAAGGGACAACCCAAAGACTATTGTGGCCAAGTTTGGTACCAATTGGCTCAGTAGTTTCAGAGAAGAAGATTTTTGAAAATGATTTCCCATAGGGTCCAATGTTAAAACTATGTTCCCCGCTGGCAGTCATCTTGGAAATTGCCCTGACCTAAAAAACACGCTTTTTGTAAGGAACTACCCAAGGACTATTGTGACCGAGTTTGGTTTTAATTGGCTCAGTAGTTTCAGAGAAGAAGATCTTTGAAAGTGTTTTCCCATAGGCTCCAATGTTAAAACTATGTTTCCCGCCGGCAGCCATCTTGGAATTCGCGCAGACCTTAAAAACACTTTCTTTGTAAGGGATCACCCAAGGACTATTGTGGCCAAGTTTGGTTCCAATTTGCCCAGTTGTTACAGAGGAGAAGATCTTTGAATGTGTTTTCCCATAGGGGCCAATGTTAAAACTATGTCCCCCGCTGGCGGCCATGTTGAATGTAGTGCGATCCTGAAAAACACCTTTTTTGTAAGGGACCACCCAAAAACTATTGTGGCCAAGTTTGGTACCAATTGGCTCATTAGTTTCAGAGAAGAAGATTTTTGAAAATGTTTTCCCATGGGGTCCAATGATAAAACTATGTTTCCCACTGGCGGCCATCTTGGAAATCATGCGGACCTAAAAAATACCTTTTTTGTAAGGGACCACCCAAGGACTATTGTGGCCAAGTTTGGTTCCAATTTGCCCAGTAGTTTCAGAGAAAAAGAAATTTGAAACGTTTTTTTTACATAGGGTCCAATGTTAAATTTTGGTCCCAGCTGGCGGCCATCTTGGATGACATACAGACCTGAGCGACACAATTTTTAAAGGGGACCACCCAAAGACTATTGTGGCCAAGTTTGGTTTCAATTTGCCCAGTGGTTTCAGAGGAGAAGAACTTTGAATGAAAAGTTTACGGACAGACGACGGACAGACGGATGATGGACGCAAAGTGATTGCAAAAGCTCACCCTGGCATAGCCAGGTGAGCTAAACAGTGATTTTAAAATAGGGTCCAATGTCAAACTATGTTCAGTGCTGCCGGCCATGTTTTTTATCGGATCAGAATGGAATGAGCAATCTTTGTTAAGGACCTTCATAGTGGATGGCGACTTCTTACCCACGCTTTGATATACTGACAAATATCATCATTGAAATTGTTGAATTAAATGTAGTACCCGAGACATGGACGTGATCGACCTAATCCAAGATGTGGAAGCCATCATGGATTTATTATAAACATTTGCTAGCTAGGACTATAGTGTTATATGTACCATGCCTTATTAATTGCAAGATGATGTATAAAATGGTGTGGGGTTTCCTCACCGTTCATTGAAGATCTTATGTTATTACTCCCCTTTGGGTCGTTGTCTCTTTGACACATTCCCCGTTTCCCTTCTTTTTTTTCTATTTAATATGTATCAATTTACATCTTTTCTTACAGCGCCCAAACACATCCAATAGTTAGATATCTGTGGTGGCAGTCAGTTTAGATTTATGATCTAATCCTTTATTTGGTAAAGGGTGATCGTGCTACAATTCCTTATTAAATCAAACTTCATCATTCTATGAAATGATATTCAACCAAGAACATAACCAAGATTTTCAAGTTTTCCCAAAGAGTGTAAAATGGCCATTCTGGTTATCTTGAATTTCCAATCATGAAAATTGGCACCAAATTTCAAATATGGCAGACCACCATCCAATGATTATTCATACCAACAATGAATTCACTTGATATAATTAATTATCGCTAATTTGCTTGATTTTCAATTGTTCCGGAGCGACAATAATTCTATTATCACTGCACTGCGCTGATATGAACATATTATCGTCAATCTCTATGGAACGTTAGCAACAGCGTATTAATACGATGTCGGGTGACGTTTCGGGGAAAAAAATCCTATCAAAAAATTAAAGCGTTACATTTAAATAAAAATTACATGTTTAACCTAAAACAATATTTCAATAGAAAAAGAAACATATATCTGGTACATATTAATAACAAAATTAGCGATAAAAATACTATTAGTAATTTGTTTTGCTCGGATGGATTTCTCAGCTCGTATTGCATCTTGTGCTTCCCACTCGATGCAATACAAGCTGAGAATTCCATACTCGCAAACAAATTACTAATAGTATATATTAAGGGAGTATGAGCCTCAGATTTCAGAAGCATTCTATATCCTCGGGTTTTATCCATTCAAACAGTGCTAAAAATTTTTGCACATGGATCACATTTTCTTGGTCATAAGTCACATTAAAATACACAAAACAGACTGTGTATAAAAAATTAATCAACTTCCAATTATAATTTCATATATTTAAAGGCCTATAAACATCTTATGCAAATTGAAGGAAAACTCTAGAGAGATCTGTTTCCCGCCAAAATTTTGACGTCTTATATCTAAAAAATTCCTACATGGATTTTCAAAATTTTTTGCTCAAGTTGTTCCATTAGTAATGCTCTTCAAAGCAAAAGGTCAGAATTTTAATTCTAATTACAAAATTTTTGAGACTCGTACTCCCTTAATATAACTGTTTCTGAGAAGATTTTAAATATTGGAAAAAACGACATAATTTGCAACAGCAATCATTTTGAATTTCTAATTAGCACCAAAATCATAACTACACTCATGCCTAGTTTGATTTCATTTGAACCAGTGGTTTCTGAGAAAAAAGAATAGTTCACATCGAAAAATCTTTGCCAGGGCTATTAATGATTGATGCCAAGTGATCAGTTGGCTATGGTTCAGAACAGGTGAGGAAACCAGAGTCTCACATGTGAGCCTGTATCGCTCACCTGGTGGCTCCTGATCAAACAAGAACTATCGTCCAATGGCAGCAAGATATACCCCCGCCCATTGAACCCAGAATCAATATTGTAAGTGCAAATTTAGGTGCTTGTGGATACAATACAGTTGTGAACACAGTACACGTGTGGACACAATATTAGTATGGACACAATGATACAATACTCAAGAAATTACTTTTCAATAGGGTTCCAATGAAAATATTCTGTCCTATAAGACAAAAATAAAATTCACCTTTTTTGGCCTCTTTGACATTTAACTCAAAAATCATAAGCATTAGAGAAATTTCTTCACAAAACTTTGAAAACAACTTATCAAGAGGATCACATATTAGCTCTGAATTACAGTACAGAAAGAGTGGTACCATGACAAATAACTGTGATAGACATGTCCCACTCTTAGGATGGATCTAAATATCTTTTTTCCTGTTTGAGATCATTTCCTACTTTCTTTTGTATTGAGAGCGGTGTGTTACTCCACTTTAAATGCAGAAAAAATAATGAAGATATCTCTAACAGAGAGAAAGTTATTCGGTATCACTCTCAGAGTGGGACATGTCTAACACAGTGATTTTTCACGGTACCACTCTTTCTGTACTGTATTTCTTTGAACAAAATGTCCGTGTCCAAAGGATCATTGCAGATGGAATAGATGAAAACTCAAAGCTGAATTATCTCCCCTTCGTTGTTTCTGACAATACTTATATTCCTTCATGCACATCTCCAGATAGTGTTCTTCCTTTGTGTAAAGTTCTATCAAAATTCTTCCAGAGGAGTTGCGCTTACGAGGTAATCTGTGCAGATGGATTCAATGGAAAGTCGTAGCCAAAATTATCTCTCCTTCCTGGTTTTGGACAGTAATTATCATGATTATATTCCTTTCTGCACATCTCCATATGTCCTTCCTTCATGTAAAGTTTCATCAAAATCCTAAAAGTGGTTTAGGAGGAGTTGCACTTACAAGAAGTTTGGACAGACGGAAGGACGGACAGACAGACAGGATGATTCCTATATATATACCCTCTAAACTTCGTTTGCGGGGCCATAATAAGAATTCCCACAGGGCTTAACGATTCATATGATAGATAATTGTCATGTTAAATTGTCTTTATATATGTAATATCAATTTCGTGTTTGAAACGGTTTCAATAAGTAACAATTTAGAACATTTTCCCATAATATTTTGTTAAACTATGATCCCCGATGGCGGCCATCTCGGATGGGATGTGAACCTGTTTAGCGTATGCAGAAATAATGGTTCTTGATAAGCATCTTAAACACTTGTGCTATTCAAATTTTAGCCTCTATCTTGAATCATTTTTGACATGTTTGAAATACAATGCAAAAATGTATAAAATAATGAAAATTGACAGATAAAGAGCCAGAACTCCTACATGGGCATTTAGATTTTCTTCAAAAATTTCCAGGTGAGTAGAGCTTGGTATGACGAACATTTTTGCAATTTAAATTTGACTTCTATGTCTTATAGTTTTTCCAATTAAAAAGTATCTTTACAGAAAAAGGGCAAGAACTCCAAGAAAGGTTTTTGGATTATCTTCAAAACTGCTGGGCATGTAGATTTGCCCTGCTGACCATTTTGCCGTATCAAATTTTTGAGATCTGTAATGGTTTTATTTGCAAAAAACAGCAATTTACTTTGTTCTATTTTTAGCAACAGCAGCCATGTTGTTTGGTCTTCGGACTAATCGAACACACTTTTTACACTGCATACCCTGGTGATGCTCCAGGCCAAGTTTGGTAACAATTGGCTAGGCAGTTTCAGAGCAGAGGATGTTTGAAATTGTTGACAGATGACGGATGCAAAGAAATGGACTCCTTGCAAATACTCACATGGCCTTTAAGGCCAGGTGAGCTAAAAATGAATGTGAATCTAAAGAACTAAAATTTAAATTGGAGTTGCTCTCTGACAAAGACACGAAGATTTAAGTACACATCATCTTGGCTTTAACATGTCTATAACAATTCAATGAATAACTAAACAAACAGAAAGTGCCCAATGATTTTTAAGTTCCCACTAGTGTTTAATCTGCACTACCAGGTGGAATCAAGTCATACTTGTGTGTGGATCCACCTTCACGAATTAAATGATCAAACAGTTGATTTGTTGTTCTTTTACGACTTAGTGTAAGATGTCTGTCTTCCCCTTTCCCACGACTCAAACTTTTCAACCCCAAGCGCTGACTGATTGAATGAATGTATGCTCGTTCTTCTTTCGTAAAATCTGAAGTAAAGGCAAGATCTTCTTGACTACCAGACTTGGCATAATTTTCAACAATTTCTTTAATATTGGATCGGAAGTTTTTCATGCCATCTGCAGTGTGAAGTCCGAGACCTTCACGTTTCACAATCTGTTCCATGCCACATGCAACAGGCTCTTCTCTACCAATATTGCCTTCTGCACCTACACCACCTCCGGACCATCCCATTTTTCGTAACAATTTGTTGCCAATATTGTCGTTGGAGATGGTCTGCACTTGTTTTTGAATTTCACCCATCACTGTGTCACGTGACAAAGTATCAGCATCATGACAATCAGCACTTTGTTTAACTCTTATTGTCCAGCATATTTTTTTCAACTCCTCGATAGCTCTCATTGAAGCTAGTGTCTTAGAATTCACTTTTCCAACTGCAGAAACATCTGCAATATATTCTCCCTCTATATCTACTTGACAGTGCATGTGAATTCCATCTGGTTCCGGTCCGTAATGGAACTCTAACAAAGCTTTGTTGATATCGCAACTTTGTCGCAAAACACCTGTGGCAGTTGCTGTTTCAACATTGTCATTTTCAAACACAATAAATCTCGAAATATCTCCATTTAGAGAGTTTTTAATCCGCTTGTTTCCAACACTGATCGATTTAAAGTTTGATTCATACAGGCAAGTACTGTCTGATATCTGATTATATTCTGGTCCTGCATGTTGTGTAGTTACAGGTAATCTGGCTTCATAATAAGTACTGGTATTGTCCGATATCTGATTGTAAGCTGGTCCTGCATGTTGTGTAGCTACCGGTAATCTGGATGAATTTGGATTTTCATGTGAAGTATTAACAGCAACCAAAACTAATTTTTCTGAATTTGTTTGGTCCACAGAAACATTATTACATGATAATTTAGAGACGGCGGAATCAAACGCAGTATGTTTTGCCGTTTTTTTATTAGTTCCTTTTCCTTCTCCAACTGTAACCAAGTCAATAGTGATAGTACATATAAATGTATGAGCTTGCTGTGAAGTAACTAAGTCTTTAAAACTACAGTCCATGGCCATTTTAGCCTTATCTACTGACATCTGTAAAATTTCTATACTATTCTTACTAGACCCAAACCTTTTTTTCACATCCTTTACAGCAGAAGATAAGGTTTCAAACCTCATATCTATATCGGAAATACCGGATGTACTATATTTAGGTGTACTGTAACCCAATCCTGAGCCTTTAGATTTGTTACTTTGGACTTTTATTTTTGGCAGTATAGGGCCTATGATTTGTTTTTGTGCAAGTTGGTCTTCATGTGTAGCAACGTCCATACTTTTATATTCTGATGAAGCTTTTACAAAGTTCATCCCAATTGGAACAATTTTCTTGGGTGGTGAGGGCCCGTAGTTTGTTGTTGATGGAGCAGAATTCGTAGTTGATGTCCCATAATAAGATGATGACTGACCATAATTTGATGATGAAGGCCCATAATTGGGTGCTGATGCAGAATAACAGCTCGGCGTGTGTGAACCTGCTTGCTCTGATGATTTTACAAACTTAAGAGTTTCTACCCCTTTAATACGTGACGGTAAATTTGTACAATCTGAAATGTCATCCTCGCCCAAGTCTTTGGTTAATTCTTTCAGCTGTTTCATTACCTGTGGAGGGTAGTAACAACCCATTTGCCTAATGTTTACATAGCAATTGGATAAACACACTAATCGTGATTCGTCAAATTTATTCCAGTTAGCTTTCAGGAAACTTTCTCGTATTCTCCATTCTGCATTACTTTCATATTCAGTCCTCAGCTATTCTATGTATGAATTATAATACTCTGATGCCATTTTATTGACCTAAAATATAAATTCATATAATTAAAATTTCATGTCTTACAGAAAACAAAGTCCCACAACTCTAAGAAGTGAAACCTTGCATTGTTAAAATCAAAAGAGATAATAATTAGTATGCATAATTTCTTGGTTCAGAAACAATGTGTATCATCGTTCACAGGATATAGGTACCAAGACTGGTATTTGGTTTAAATTTCAATATCTATCATAAGGGTATGGTGGTTCCAGTGTATAGCTACCTATAAAGTTGATTCACCTACACTTATGGTAATAGTAATTGAAATTTAAACCATGCTGTATGGTGAATGCCCCTGTGCAATTACTATTCATCAGCACTGGTGGATCAAGAATTCAAACAAGATGCTCTTCATACCTGGACATAACAAGTCAATGGATTCTATGGACACCATGCCACACTAGCGATCATACTATAATTTGAAAATGATCCTTCCACTTGAGCCAAAGTAATGCTGTCCACAGACTCCAACACTGACAACCATGACCAAAATATCTTTGAGGTCGTATAAAAAATACATGGTTGCTAGCCAAAAGTTCCAAAATTATATGGTCTTCAAGAGTTTCAGGAAGTTAACCAAAACTGAAATCAATAAGTTTTGCAATTCAAGTCTGAAAACAATGAAAAGAATTAAAACACATTTTTGCTATGTCATGTATGTAGAATTTCTGTTGCTAAGGTAGAAATGAAGTGTTCTTTAATTTTCGAGTTGAGATTTTGGCATATGTGCAACAGTTTTAGTGTATCAATCCTGTAATTTTTTCACAATGTAGGAAGCAAGATGATCGATCTGGCTGACCAGTTTCTGGTCAATTAGGCCCCCCCCCCTGTCAGTGGTTCTAAACATGCTAAAAATAGGTGTTTCAGTTGGCAATATTTTTCAGGAGGCATACAGTTGCTTAAGTAAAAGCTGATGTCCATACCCTTTGGAAGAATTCTGACATGAGGCCATAATAAAAATATATCGTAGACAACACCAATCCCAATTTTTTTCACTCACCTAAAAAAAAATTATTCTGACTTTTGGCCTATTAAGATAAAAATCCTTTTGACTTTCTGCTAGGGGTAAACGGGACAGAAAACTTAAGAAAGGTGAATAAAAAATGACAGAAAGCAGACCAAATGGCGTGAAACAAAAATTGTCAGGAAAAACTTTTTTCCATGTACCATAATTTCTGTTGTACATCATTGGATCTGCTTTCTCTTAGACATAATTGTTTCTTCTCAACTTCTACTCGGGCACAAGTGTTTCACAAAACATATCTTGTTATGATTTTACGGCTGCTGGACAGCTGCGCATGCCTAATTTTTATTTCTATATGACATGAATATTTTCCCCTCTGCCATGTCTGTTGTATTGAATTTATTTTAAAACATATTAGAAATGTTAGTTCATGTAGTTATTATATTAACATAATAAAAGAATATTATTCCCGAACACATTACTTCTTTTCTTTCTGTCTATTGGACTTTTCCTTTATTGTTGTGTCCTCTTCATTTTTCCAGGTGAGTAAAACTACAGATGTACAGGTGTGACCATTTCAGTTTACCTGAGATTTGTGGATTATAATGTACATGTATCAGGGGGGGGGGGCCGGAGGGGGTCTGATCCCGGAATCCCGACTTTATTTTTTCTAAATCCCCAAATCCTGAACTACAAAGAAACTTAAAGACTGATGAAATCCCGATTCCCGGTGAATAAATTTCCCGAAATCCCGGGCTTAAATCATAAAAATCTCGAAATCCAGGGCTTAAAAACATCCAATCCCGACATCCCGAAAAAGGTCCTGCCCCCCCCTCATGTATGTTGAAAGTAAAATGGTCACACCTGAGGAGTTGTACATTTAAATGATCAGGCTATAGCTAAAGAGTATTTTAAACTATTTTTTAAATTGGTAGGAGTAATTTTTAAAACTTATTGAGGAATAGGTATTGAGCAGTGACCACAGACATCAAGAATAAATGGATTTCAAAGAATAAATGGATTTCAAAATTAACTTACCAATCAATTCATACCCAAACAGGTTTAATACTTGATAATACTGATAATTTTATGGTCTGCAATCAGCATGTTCAGTAATTAGCATGTTCGGTAATTATACACGAGCTTCTTAGGGTAACTGTGAGAAAGTTTACTAGTATCTGAAACAGAAATGCACAGTTTGTAAAATATGCAGAACATGAATTTTATGACAAATGTCAACTCACTATCTCCCAAATATTGATAATAAGAGGCTCTCAACTGAGCCATGGCCTTCTGATATAAATCCAAGATATGATCGAACTAATGTTATGAGGACCACAAGGAAACATAAGACGGCGGATAGTAATCCTTATGTGTCGACTCTGCTTACAGCAGGCGACACAACTAATGCATGTCGAAACTTGCATTGTCGGAAGGGCCCGCAATTTCAATCCTGAAACTCTGGGCAAAAGTACATTTTTACAAATAATATGTGTGTGGATTCAAATTCTGTTTGACGCACTAATGTGTTGATACAGTAATTTGCTGGACACGGTCAATTCTTGAAGTTCAACCAAACCATATATTTTTTTAGCTTCAGACTAAATATCAAATTATTTCCACTGATATACGCCATTCTGTGTCAAAATTTGGTTTATAACAAAAAGTCAATGTAGTGGCAAACATGAAGTGGATGCCCGACAAAATTGAAAATCCCTTACATAATACAACTCATCATTTCAAAGCTTTAGACTAAATTCAAAATCATTTCCACTTATACAATGTACAAGCCAAGAATTCTTTGACGAAAATTTTGTTTATTGTAAGAAATGGAAGTATCGGCAAACAGGAAGTGGACATCCCCCAAACTTGAATATCTCTTACACAATACAAATAATTAATTTCAATTAAGCTTAAGACCAAATTTCAAATCATTCCCACTGTTACAAGACAAGAAATCTTTGACGAAAATATTGTTTATTGTAACAAGTGTGGATCGTATTGCAAGGCAATACAGAAGTCCCCTACCGGTGGAATAATTATTTGTTATACCAGCAAAAACAGTTAAGGTCGTTGTTTTTTTATTTTTAGTTTTACAAATCCTCCTACCTTAAAAATTTTGCCCCGAAATTGAAAAAAATAAGCTTTTTGAATTCTATTTTTATTTTTTTTTCCCTACCCTACAAATATCTGGCCTATTTTTTAATAAAATTCCTATTGTTTTAATCCAAATTACAGTTTTTTTGCCTGACCTGAATTTTTCTGGAATTTTATTTTTTATTTTTTTCCTTCCTCCTACCCACCAACATTTAAGAAAAATTTCGTAAAACTAAAAATTAAAAAACAATGGCCTAAAGAAGAAAAGTTTTCTAAGCCCAAGGCCCATAACTCCGTCAAAAATCAATGGACCCAACCCATACTCAACCTTGATCTGTAACCCATAGTGGTTGATTTAAAATGCAAGGATCAGCTTCATACCTGGAATGGTTTAGAAAAAAATTCTGGAAAACCTATATTTTACCGAAATTTTCTGAGTCCAAGGCCCATAACTCCGTCAAATATCAATGGAATGGAACCAAACTCGCATTTGATTTGTAACTCATAGTGGTAGACTCACATAGCAAATATTAGCTTAATATCTGGAAAGTTTAGAAAAAAAGTCTGGAAAACCTATATTTTACCAAAATTTTCTAGGTCAAAGGCCCATAACTCCGTCCAAAATCAATGGACCGTAACAAAACTCGATCATAGTGGTAGAGTCACATAGCAAATATAAGCTTAATGTCTGGAACGGTTTAGAAAAAATGTCGGAGAACCTATATTTTACCGAAATTTTCTAAGTCAAAGGCTCATAACTCCATCAAAAATCAATGGACCAGAACCAAACTCATACTTGATCTGTAACTCATAGTGGTAGACTCAGATAGCAAATATTAGCTTCACGTCTGGAACAGTTTAGAAAAAAAAATCCGGAAAACCTATATTTTACCCAAATTTTTTTAGTCAAAGGCCCATAACTCTGTCAAAAATCAATGGACCCAAACTCGAACTTGATCTGTAACTCATAGTGGAAAACTGAGTGTGACGGACTGATGGAAGGACTGACCGACTGACGAAGTGCAAACCTAAAGTCCCCTTCGGCGAAGCCGGTAGAGGACTAAAAAAAAATCAAAGTATTGGCAAACAGGAAGTGGATATCCAATAAATTTCAAAATCACTTACACAATCCAACTCATCATTTTCAAGCTTCAGACCAAATTTCAAATCATTCCCTACAGTAGAAGCCAAGAAATCTGTGACGAAAATTTCGTTTCTAGTAAAAAAAATCAAAGTATCGGCAAACAGGAAGTGAATGTCTGATTAACTTCAGAATCACTTACACAATACAACACATCATTTCCAAGCTTCAGACCAAATTTCAAATCATTCTCTCCAGTAGAAGCCTAGAAATCTTTGGCAAAAAAAATGTTGACGGTCGGACAGACGAACAGACAAAGTGAAAACTATAGGGCACCCGCACCTAGATGCAGGGCCCTAAAAAAAAAACAACAACAGATCTGAGACAGACATTCAAAATAAAAACAAAAAGTATTTAAAAAGCACTCAGTCAAATAAACTCATCAAGGATAAAATAAATGGCTACGCCGAGTGCAGCATGATACGACTGCAGCATGTTGACCACTGAAATTTAAACAAAAGTAGTTTAAAGTGAATGTGGACACAGTAAAGAGCTCGACACAATAATTAGATGGACACAAAAAAAAAAGCTTGACACAGTTATTAGCTGGAAACAAAATAGGAACAAAATCAACTCTTTTGATCACTTATTGATAAAAAAACCATAAGAGCTATGCAAAATATGTACTATCAACTAAAACTTTACATCCATAGAAATTCAAAGAAAAAAATCCCATAGAAATCCGATGAAAAATAAAGATTTGACATATTTAGAAAAATTGCAATTTTGGCCCCATTGACCCTTTGTAGCTCTGAAACCGTAAGAGCTATGCAAAATCCGTTGACATACTACTGAAAGCTTAGGTCAAGAGGAATCCAAAGAAAAAAATCCAATCGAAATCCGATGAAAAATAAAGATTTTACATATTTAGAAAAATTGCATTTTTGTCCATTTTGACCCCTTGTAGCTCGGAAACGGTAAGAGTTACACAAAATCCGTTGGCATACGACTGAAAGTTTAGATCAAGAGGAATCCAAAGAAAAAATACCCACAGAAATCCGATGAAAAATAAAGATTTGACATATTTACAAAAATTGCAATTTTGGCCCTTTTGACCCTTTGTAGCTTGATAACGGTAAGAGCTACGCAAAGTCTGTTGAATACTACTGAAAGCTTAGATCAAGAGGAATCCAAAGAAAAAAATTCAACCAAAATCCCATGAAAAATAAAGACTTGACATATTTACAAAAATTGCATTTTTGTCCCCTTTCACCCCTTGTAGCTCAGAAACGGTAAGAGATACACAAAATCCGTTGACATACTAATGAAAGCTTAGATCAAAAGGAATCCAAAGAAAAAAATCCCATCCAAATCCGATGAAAAATAAAGATTTGACATATTTAGGAAAATTGCATTTTTGGCCCCTTTCACACCATGTAGCTCGGAAACGGTAATACCTACGCCAAATCCGCTGACATACTACTGAAATCTTAGATCAAGAGGAATCCAAAGAAAAAAATCCCATAAAAATCCGATGAAAAATAAAGATTTGACATATTTAGAAAAATTGCAATTTTGGCCCCATTGACCTTTTGTAGCTCTGAAACCGTAAGAGCTATGCAAAATCAGTTGACATATTACTGAAAGCTTAGGTCAAGAGGAATCCAAAGAAAAAAATCCAATCGAAATCCGATGAAAAATAAAGATTTTACATATTTAGAAAAATTGCATTTTTGTCCCCTTTGACCCCTTGTAGCTCGGAAACGGTAAGAGTTACACAAAATCCGTTGGCATACGACTGAAAGTTTAGATCAAGAGGAATCCAAAGAAAAAAATCCCACAGAAATCCGATGAAAAATAAAGATTTGACATATTTACAAAAATTGCAATTTTGGCCCTTTTGACCCTTTGTAGCTTGATAACGGTAAGAGCTACGCAAAGTCTGTTGAATACTACTGAAAGCTTAGATCAAGAGTAATCCAAAGAAAAAAATTCAACCAAAATCCCATGAAAAATAAAGACTTGACATATTTACAAAAATTGCATTTTTGTCCCCTTTCACCCCTTGTAGCTCAGAAACGGTAAGAG